>JAMLFT010004601.1:0-19179 GCA_026544285.1 Pachyrhizus erosus | reverse complement strand
GTTAATTTATTTGTTAAGATAGAAATTTTATTTAAAGCATTTAAATTTTTTAATATTATTTAAAAATATTTTTAATATATCTGTCACATATTTAATCAACTAAATTTTTATCAATTCGTAAATTATAAGTGTCAAGTATTTCTACAATAACAATGAACGAAATATTGTTACAACTTTAATATAAATAAAATATGTACTCAATATTTCTACAATATCAATTAACATTTAACTCTTTAATATTGTTTTGCATTAGTGACTTTTCTCTAATTTTAACACTACAAGAGCTATCTCTATTCTACTTTTTTTTTTTTTTTTTTTTTTTTGCAAACATAGCAAATCAATAATTTGAAGTTGTTAGTATAAACATCATATTTTCTTTTCTATTTATTTTGAAGATTTATCTAGGATTTTGAATCATAGTATTAAATTTGCTCCTTAATTTTGAATTAGTGTTTGTACTTTAATAATTAAAATTAGAAAAGTTGTTCAAGGTAAGAAATTGAATATTTTTATTTTCTCAATCAACATGCAATCTAAATTATTGTTTCATTTACTTTTTGAATATATACTATTAAAAATACATGTAGTAGTAATTGAAAAAAGAAAAAGAAATTATTTATATGGATTAATGTTTGTTCCAAAATTATTTAATTTCAATATATTTTATATACTATTGAACTCAGAAAAAATATTCAAAGAAATAAATTGACAATTAAATAATTAAATTTATATTTATTAATATAATTGAGTTCTTGAAATGTTAAATTTTAAAATTATTATAAATACTTTTTAAAATTAAAAATAGTTAAAATTAAATTAGTAATTATAAAATTTTATTATCAATAAATAATTTCTTAAAATATAATTCATATATCAACTATTTTTAAATTGAGTATATAATTTTGTTATATATTATTATGTATAAATTGAAAAAATTATTTTGTCTCCTAAAAAATTTCATCTTATGTATCGCATGAGATAGATGTATTTAGTTATAAATAAAAGATAATGAATACTATGTCATTACTCTCCCTCAAGGTGAAGTGTGAAGATTTTGAACACCTAACTTAATAATCAACTCATGAAATGATTTTGCACTCAAGGATTTTGTGAATGTGTCTGCTTGCTATTTTTTTGGTTAGAACATATGCAGTAAATATTGCATGTTCCCTGTAAGTGCTCACAAATGAAGTGAGAATCCACTTCTATGTGTTTGATTCTTTGGTGACAAATCGAATTAAACGCAAGGTGAATAATTGCTTGATTATCATAATTAAGTACAATAAGGGCTTGGCAATCAACTTGTAAGCTTGTTAGCAAACCTCGCAACCATAAGACTTCACTAGTGGCATGAGCCATGACACAATACTCGACTTCACTAGAAGATCTCGACACAATTGTTTGCTTCTTAGTCTTCCAAGATAGTGGAGTTGATCTGAGCTTCCTTAAGTATCTAGAAGTTTATTTACGAGTTAACGTGCATGAAGCCTAATCTGAGTTGCAGTATGCAACAAAATGTAAATTATTTTCCTTAAGCAAAATGATTCCTTGTGTAACAATCTAAAGGATATTATAGTGACTTTTATTTAAATTTTCTTTAATTATAATTATTTTTTTATATAAATATAAGACATAATGTAGAAACTACTTTTAATATAAACAATTATTACACATTGATATCAAATAGACATTATTATAACTACAAACCAATCACTATCTATGTATCCAACAAACCTCACATTATTATTATTAGCATAAAAATTTCCCTCAGTCAAATTACCTTTGATATTTCTGAGAATTTTCTTTGCTCCTTGCAAATGACACACACGTGGTTCTTCTATGAATCTACTGAACAATCCAACTCCAAAAACAATGTCAGGTATAGTTGTAGTCAAATATCTCAAACTTCCAATCAAACTTTTATATTGAGTTGCATTCACCCTTTTTTCGCCATTTTCTTTTGCCAGCTTCAACTTTTCTTCAACTGGTGTGGAAATTGGCTTCAAATTATCCATCTTGAATTTCTTTAGAATATCAACAGCATACTTCTTTTGGGAGATAAAAATCCAATCATTTTGTAGAACGACCTCAATGTCAAGAAAATAGGACATTAGGCCTAAATCTATCATCTCAAAACAACTTATCATAGCCTCCCCGAATTCTGCAATCATCTTTGGATTATTGTTAATAAAGATTAGATCATCAACATAAAGACAAATAATGAGAATATGTCTAGGATTAACAAATTTCACATATAAAGTGTGCTCAAAAGGACATCTTACAAAACCATGTTGAACAAAATAGGAATCAATCTTTTTATACCATGCCCTTAGAGTCTGCTTTAAGCCATACAATGCTTTTTTCAATTTATAGACCTTATCTTTTTTTTCCCTTTAATTTCACATCTTGTAGGTTGCTCGACATATATTTCTTCTTCCAAATTACCATTTAGAAAGGCAGATTTAACTTCCATTTGATATATTTTCCAATTGTTTTGAGTTGAGATAGATAAAATCATATGAATTGTATTTAATCTTGCAACAGGAGCAGATACCTCAAAATAATCAATTCCTAACTTCTGCTTGTATCCTTTTACCACTAACCTTGCTTTGAAGCGATCAATTTCTCCATTGGGCTTATGCTTAATTTTATCGACTCACTTCATTCTAATTGGCTTCTTATCTACAAGCAAGTCTATTAGCTCCCACATTTCATTATTCTCAATTACATGAATCTCAGTATCCATGGCTTTTCTCCAATTCTGATCATTTGCAGCTTCTTCAAAATTTACTGGCTCGTAATAAACAAATAGAGCAAAGTTGATAATTTCTTCATCAGATGGGTCATTATCATTGAACATAACACAATCTTGGAATCTAGCTACTAGTTGAGAATTCCTTAGTGGCCTCCTAGACGACTCTTGTTCATTAGGAGTTAGATTTGATTGTCTTTCATTTTCTTCATAGTTGTCAAAAATCAACATTTGCTCCTTTTGGGGCTTTGAGGACCAATCCCACATGCTTGTTTCATCAAAAGTCACATCTCGGCTGATAATAACCTTCTTTGTCTCTGGATTGTAAAGTCTGAATGCCTTTGAATTTGTGCAATAGTCAATGAACACATATTTTTCTCCTTTATCATCGAGCTTCCTTTTTAGCTTTTTTGGTATATGGGCATATGCTATACACTCAAAAATTGAGGTGTCGAATTGAGTGTTTCCTTTTGCTCCAAGCTTCTTCTGGTGTTTTGTCATGAACACTTTTTTTGGACACCGGTTCAAGATATACACAGCAGTAACAACTGCTTTTACCTAAAATTCTTTAGGCAATTCTTTAGCTTTTAGCATACACCTCACCATGTCCACGATTTTCCTATTTTTTCTTTCTACAACTCCATTTTATTGGGAGTCTATCTAGTTGTTAATTGATGCTAAATTCCTTGTTGGTCAAGAAATCTTCATAAGCAAGGTACTCTTGGCCTCTATATGTTCTTAGAGCTTTAATTTTGCAACCACTTTGTTTTTCAACTAATGCCTTAAATGACTTAAAGACATTACAAGCTTCTGATTTCTATTTCAAAAAATTTATCCAAGTATTTTTGCTAAAGTCATCAATAAAGGTAATAAAATACTTGTTATCACTATGTGTTGGTATCTTAACCATGCATAAATCTGATTGGACAATTTCCAATGGCTTTCTTGCTCTCTAGGATTTTCCAGCTAGAAAAAACTCTCTATACTTCTTTCCAATTTCACAAGCCTCACATACATTATTAGGAATATTCACAACAGGCAAACCAAAAATGATTTTTTTTCTTGGAAAACAATTCAACCCAGAAAAATGGAAGTGACCAAAACGCATATGCCATAACTAATCATCATTTAGAATCATAAAACTCAAGCAAGATAATTTTTCATGATGAATTTTTAAAAGGAATAGGTGGTTGAGAGTCATTTTTACCTTGGTAATAAATCTTCCATTTCTATCAATCAATGTACAATAGCTATGATAAATTTGTATGTTATATCCTTTCTCTGATAGTTGTCCCATATACTTAATAAATTGTTATGTAGACCAAGAGCATATAAAACATCAGAAGTGAAATTTTGAGAATCATCTTTCAAACTAATAGTAATTTGGTCTTTCCCCAAAATAAGAATATTTGCATTGTTTCCAAATATCATGATAAATTTAATTGTTTCATCTAAAGAAGAAAATAATTCCTTTTTTTCGCACATATGATTGCTACACCTAGTATCCAAATACTAGATGTTTTCCTTAGAAAATGTACTACTGGCTAAAAATAAACTTTGTTGATTATTATGATTTTCACCAAGATTTTGACTTTCCGCTACATTTGTCTATTGTTTGAATCTACAATCTACAACTTTGTGCCCAAACTTTCCATAATTGTAGCAATTGAAATTTGTTTGACCTTGGTAGTTGTTGCCACAAGCTCTTCCTTGATTGACAAAACCAAAATTTCCTCCACCTCTTCCTTGGTTGGATGCTTTGAAATTATTATCTCTTCCTTGATTAAAATTTCCACGTCCTCTGCTTTTGTAATTTCCTCGACTCCTACCTTTGTAATTTCTTATTCCTTCATTGTTGAAATTATCATGACTTCTACTTTTTGCACTTTGATTGGGTTTAGTAACATTGTTGAGATTCACTTGACTTTTCAATGCTTCTTCATTTTCCTTTTCCCTCTTCTCCAAAATTATACTCATGTGGCTTTCAATGCTTCCTTGCAATTTTGCCACTGACATGGTATTTGTATCGTGACACTCAATTATTGTAGTCACAACATGGTCAAACTTCGTTGGCATGGTGCATAAAATTTTGTCCACCGCTTTGTTGTTTGGGATTTCTTCTCCGTATAACCTCATTTTATTTACTAGATATGTAACACGTGGAAAATATTGTTCCACTCATTCAGAACTAGACATTTTGTACTTTTCATATTCTCTCCATGAAGATTGTAATTTTTATTTTTGAGCTCGTTCCACTCCTTTGTATGACAATTTCAAAATGCCCTATACTTCTTTCTTAGTCTTAACATTTACTATTTTGCCAAAAATTGAATAATCTGCACCTTGATGAATTTGTGAAAGCACCAACCCGTCCCTCCCTTTAGCAGCGTCATAAGCTCCTTGTGGTAAACCTTGTTCAATAAAGCTCCAAATATTGTGAACTTTCAAATGAGTGGACATCAACAATGCCCAATAATTATAATATAGTTTCCCATCTAATTTGGGACTAGACCAAACAATATTGTAATTTGTAGCCATCTTTCTTTCTCAAAATCAACTAATTTTGGTAAAGTGAGAACTCTCTTGTTCCTAAAACACATTTTTTTTAACACTGACCCTCTCACAAATTCACAAAAAAAAAAAAACACAATGTTGGATCTATTCTACTTTGATACTAATTTGATATCAAATAAACATTATAATTACAAATAAGAGAACAAGAAAACAAAAAGCAAACAAGAGAACAAGAAAACTTTGAAATTCTTAATTCAACATGAATGCATATGAGTATGGATGTTGGCCTTTTATAGGCTTCACAAAACAATATAAAATTATATTTTAGGAAACCCACTTGTTGAAGGAACAAGCAATTTTTCTATCAATTTGGCTATCAAATTCAATTTGTAGACTATAACCAACAGTGCAACTGTGCGACTCTTGTGGGCAATGTAGTAATGCAACAACTTTTGTGGGCAATGTAGTAATGTATAGTGTGGCTTCTGTGTAGTAATGCAACAGTGCGACTTTTTGTGGGCAGTGTAGCTATTATCTTGATTTAATCAAATCTAACACACATGAATAAAATTTAAAATATTTTACACTTTTAATTAATATTACATATTCACCATCTAGAGGTATTGTACAAAATATAAGGTAAACAAATTACAAAAACATGAACAAAGGCTAACCACCGTCTTCTTGTATTTGACTCTAAGCCCCATCCACAAGCAAGGTAAGGATCCTAAAGTTGGGTTAGACTTTTCTATCCAAGATCGCTTTCGCTTACCTCTCATGGCTTTACTTTCATTACACTCCAATAAATCTTTTATTCATGGGATCAAATTTATACCTTTCAATCATTAATAGTTTTTCATAAGCTTCTTTCTCATCCTCATGATTGATATGTTAATTTATTCTCATTATTAGTTTAAGAATTACTTCGCCAATAATATTTCTCAATGATAATTACATCTAGTTATTGTTAATATTCTTCATTTGGATCTTATTTCTCTTTCCATCGATACTTAGAGTTACCTAAAAACTTAGATATAACGTTACTATTATTCTAGGATATTTCAAAAATTTACTTTAACTTTCTTTGTTTTAATCTCTCACATTATTCATAATTTACTATAACATTATGCCTGAAAACATCATTTCATTTATATTTGCCTCGATTAGGACTTGTATAGGACTATTTTAGATATAATCCTTCTTATACGCTTAACCTTGATGTTATATAAATCCACATCAAAAGTTACACTAGCAATTTTTCACACGTGTTTTAAATAATCATAGATGAAGACACTTGCACTTCAAACATGCACAAAATCATACCCCACAATGCAATATAATATAATTCAATACAAGACAAACATAGTAATCATGTTATAAGGGCATGTAAGTTAAACACAATCATAATCGTGTGCATATGTAATGCGATGTTATTCATTTTTCTATTCACATATGCATGTGGTACTAGTAAAACACTTGTGAAAAAGTTTGAGAGTACATGCAATTGATGAATCCATCTAATTTGACATCAACATTCTTGATTGAAGTAATACTACTAGTGGCACATCAGGGTTACCAAGCTTTATAAGATACTCTAACTCATGGGATCAACATAGGCCACACAAAGATTCCATACTTGATAACATCATAAGGCCAGAGTCATCCTTCAACTCATTCATGACCTACCCAGTTAAGTTCAACAACAACATTTAAAAACATATTAATGTTCATGATGCATGGTCATTATTTATAATAATCATCTAATTACATCTATGGTTCATATTCTTAAGCTCTTGTTGTACTACTACTTTCATTTTTCTCTTATTCTCTTATTCTCTTATGACCTTTATAGAGTGTCAACATGATATATGAAGTTATACTAACTCAATCAAGCTTATTACTATCTTCTTCGAAAGTAAAGACAATTATCTTCAACTTTTATGTAGACCTTGAGATATGATTTTATCATCTACCATGCCTAAAATTTAGAAGAATGCACACTTGTCACGCAATCTTAACAACGCATAATCTTTATGAGTTTAGCAAATGGTTTGAGCATCCAAAGCACAAAAAGGTAAATCTTTTTGAAGGGTTAGAAAACACACTAGAAATAGGGACTTGAATAATGTGTGTGTGTGATTTTCTTAATATTGTCGCAAATCCTTCTTGAAAAAGACATTTAAAGGTAAATGGAAATATTTTACAAACAAACGTATATAAGAGTGAAGGATATACTCAACACAAGAAGCATTTTATACTAGTTTGTTCTAATTCTTGAAATATATCCAATTCTCGCTTGACACAAGGGTTAAATGAAGAACTTGTTTACACATAAATAATGACTTCGTCATTCCTAGCTATATGATAAGTATTCTCAAAGCCACTTATAGTTTCCCAACCGATGTATTCTTTAATATCACTTTTGACTATAAGACTTAATCACTTAATTAAGTAAACCAAAATATTCTTTTACACTATCACTTCTAGTTTTCTTAGAACTATACAATATATGATAACTCATAATCGTCAGGATATGAAAGTTTTAGTGCAAGATACAACTTAGTAGGGCTAACCATTCCACACTCATTTCCTAATGTTTCAAACTTTCATTCTCTTTGTTCTCTCTCTTCTATGAACATTGAGAATACCATTGAACCTTAACCACAACTCAAAAATGACCTCACCTCAAGACTTCATTGAAACTCTTGCCAACCACACCATTAGTCCCATTGACATAGACAATGCCACCATCAATGTTGAGTACACATTTTATGTTTTTATGTTTCCACTATTATCGTCTCATCATTCCCTTGTACTCTCATTTTAACATAACACTTCACAATACACTCCTATCTAGTATACTCAATATTCTTGTGACTACTCTTCTTCCTTTAATATATGACCAAACCAATTTAAATTTACTAATACTCTAGGATACTGTTAGCATTCACCTTAACTTACATATTCTTATTTATTTTATTATACCACCATGCCTTCATCACTTGCCTAGCAACTGAATATAAACATTCATATTATACTATATAATATGATAACACATTCATAACAATAAACATTGTTGTCACAATCACTTGAGTCAAACATATTCATAACAAGGTGCAATGCAATGTTTGTTTAACCCCTATTCTCATATGCATGTCGTATTATTAAAGCATTTGTAGAAGAAGCTTAGGAGGACATGCAATTGATCGATCCACATGATCAAACAATAACATTCCAGACTGAGATGAGATTTTTGACAACGCATTAAAGTTACCTAGTCTTGCAATGATACTTTAACCCATGGGATTAACATGAGGTTAAAGGATACCTCCAAGACCAAAGTTATACTTCAACTTAGTTATGGTCTCCTTAGTTAAGCTGAAAAACAATTTTCATCTAAAATACATATGCACATTCATAATGAATGATACATAGGATGCACATGATTTTACTTAACACATCACTTAGAGAATCTTATTCCACAAGGACTAGGTTCCCTTAACACTTTAAATCTTACTCATATTTCATGGCATCACTTCATCCATATTTCATACATATAAGGTTCATGCATCACAATGATCTTAATATCCATATGGATAATTCAACACATTTGCACATCATATAATAGTAAATTATGTATATATTGTTCATCAAACACTTCACAATGTATTGATAACTTGGATCTCAACAATCACACAATCTCATTGATCACATAAATCCTTCACACACTTGCTCAATTATATTTCATCACAAATTGTTGTCTCTTACACACTCTTTTAAGAAAAACACTTGTAGAAACTTTGTAAAGCCTTTGTCCCTCAATCTTGCTTAAGCAAAAGTCAATTATCATTTGAGCAAGTAAGCCAAACATTACTTGTATTTTTCTCTCTCATGCTTAAGGAAGATATCTTGTTGGCTTAAATGACCCTATTATAGAGACTTACTTAGTCTATGTCTCTCTTTTCTCACTTAGGCGAGATCCACACTCGCTTAAGCGAATTCTCCACAAAGTTTGTAACTTCTCTACACTCACTTTTTCTTAAGCAAGGCGTCTTGCTCCCTTAAGCGAACCCATTCACTACTTATCTATGCTTACTCTTGCTTAAGCAAGGCACCAAGCTCATTTAAGAAAAATAACTAGTTATGCTCTTTGTTTCTTGTCACTTAAGTAAGGCACATTTCTTGCTTAAGTGAAGTAACTCACCACTCTCTACCTTTAAACTCACATAAGTGAGATTTTCCTTCACTTAAGCCCTCTTTCATACTTAAGTGAAAACTGTAGTTTGGTTTAGCAAATCACTATAGAGACTTATTTAGTCTTTGCTACACTTAAACAAACCCCTATAATTGCTTAATCGACTAGCAAAGAACAAAACTTTGTGATTTTTCGGTTCTTACAAACCCAAGCCCTTCACAAGCCTTCCAATTACTCTTGAACACATTAATGAATTCCTAAATACTTATATAATCTATCTCAACCCACAATCATCCATAACCAAGCCTCATCTACTCTCAATCATCCCAATCTTTAGCCTAAGATAGAAAAGGAAAAAGAGAAGGAAACCATCAAAATGGTGGGGAAGAGAACAACTAGAAACATAAAGGTAAGTTTGGGGAAGGATGGGTGAAGCACTTGCTTAGATTGGGGCATGAAGGAGAACTCTAAGCTTGAATCTCTAACCTCTTACTTCCTTTCTTTTCCTTACTTTTCTTTTTCTTTTTCTCTTCTCTCTAAGTCTTAAAACTAATAAATCTAACACTCTCTTTCTCCTTTCTTATAACACTTAGGTAGTATAAGGGTTTGGATAGGCTTAATCCTTTATTGACCTTTAGGTACTCTCTTATGCCCTACCATCATATGTTCACTAATCCCTAACACTAGAACATGTATAACAACAATAAACATTATATTAGCAACAACAACAACAATGATGACAACAATAACAATAATATCATAACAACAATGCTTACAATATTAATAATAATAACATCACTAATACAATATAACATTACAATATTAACAATAACACTAAATATAATATCATAACAATAATAATCACAACAAGCATAATATAAAAATATCAACACCAATTATAATAATATAATAATAATACATACATACATACATACAAATAATGTATCAACAAAACTATAATAAGCTTTCTCCCTAAGGTATATTCCTAATATTCAAAACTTGGGGTGTTACAATCTAATTTTCATTTAAGTCAGTTATTAAAGATTTTCTCTTACATGTGCAAATTTAAATTTTCTTTTATACATTAATATTTATATGTAAATTGATTAATAAAGAAATTATGCATAAAATAACAGTTACATGAATTAACATTTTTTTTCGAATTTAAGGAAATTTTAACTTAACTTTTGAGAATGAACAATTTATATGAAATCACATTAAGTATAATTTATTAAGGTGAAATTATTTTTTTAATTCATGATCATAATAATTTTAGTATAAATGTATTTTTTTATTATTTACTATCTTTTGATTTATCTAATTCATTGAATGTTTTACTTTTATTAAATCAATTATGAAGTTTTATCCTTAACCCACAAGAATGGACAATTTACTTGAAATTATATTAATATCTAAATTACTATAGTGAAATTAAATTTTTTAATTCACCACTATAATAATTTTAATATAAATGCATTTTTTATTGCTTACTGTCATCCACCTTAAATAATTTATTGATATTTTTTTTGTTTTGTCTAACACAAAGTGTGTGTAAAATTATTTTTTAAAATCAATTTATAGAAAAATCATTATTCATTCTTTATTTATTATCTTCTCACTAAATGCAAAATATTGATGATTTTTGTTTATCTATGTAAATTTAACTTTTTTTTTTATATATTAATATCTACATGTAAATGTATTGATATAGAAATATATTAATTTGTTAATATATATAAGTTGTTGCTTGATAGAAAATATGTTGAAAAAATTTATCATCCAAAGTAAGGAATATCTTGATATTTTCTTTGACAATCACTAAAAATAGAAATTATATAGTTTTATTTATCATTACTTTTCCACTTTCCTATTTTTTTGCAATACCTTAATTGTATCAATAAAGATTTAGATCTATGAATTTTTTCGTTCTTTTTTTTTTACTTCATTTTGTCATTTATAATTTTTATGTCTTTATTGAAATGTGTTATTTGTCTTTTGTAGAGGTTGACTACTAGGTGTGTTTGTCAATACATTGGTACACAAAACAAAATTACATTGATATATGAGAGCAAACAAAGACTGACCTATAAGTTTATGGGAAAAATGTAACCACTTAAAAATTTAAAATTAGAAATAATAAATAATGATAATAATTATATATGATGTATTAACTCGATAAATAATGAATTGAATAACTAAATATGAAATAATTATTTGAGAAATATTGAAACATGATAAAATAAGATATTAGGTTAAAAAATATTAATTAAAAATTGATTAAATTTTGATTAACTCGAGTCAAAGACCTGTCATCTGGTCAATAAAAGTCAATGAAAAGAACTTAAGAAGTCAATTCATTAAGGATAATTTTATAAATAAAAACAAGTTTAGTCTAAACTTAAGAATTAGAGTTTTAAATATCAAATTAACTAGTTAATGAATCTAAGTGTAATACTATTAATTCAAATAAATTAAGACTTAATAAAATTAGTAATTATAATTGATAATTAAGTTAATTAATATTTGAAGCTTTTGATTAGAATAAAAAATTAAAGTTTCAATGACATGAATGACTTATCAATAAGTTAGTAATAATTTTAATTAGTGATATAAAATGTTCTAAGTTAATTAGTGATTTGGAATTAAGATAACTAAAGTTAATTAAGTTTGATTTATTAATTTAAGTTTAGAGAGAGAAATGGTTAGAAATTAACTATTTTGTTTAGTTAAATGATTTAATTAGTTATTAAAAGGAATGTAAATAGTAAATAATTAATTTAATTATTGGCAATATTAAAATAAAATTAGAGAGAAATAATTAATTAAATCATAGGCTAGAAAAATATTTTTTCTTAGCTAGTAAAATATAGCTAAATAGACTACTTGTTATTGACTTGAAATGGTAAAATTAGATTGTGAAAAGAGTGCAAAAACTAAATGGATCCAACCCTAATTTAATGAGGTCTCATATGAACCCAATTAAAAGAAACTAAATGGGCCTAAAGCCTTGGAGAAGGTGTCAACCATTGTACTAAGGGGAAGAGAGCTATTTTGTTTTATTAAGCTTGTTAGACAAATAAAATCTCATTTATCTAACCTTTTCTCCAAGAAAACCTAAAGCTTATCCTTTCTCTCTAGAAACTCAAACTTCTCTCTACATTTTGAAGACCTTCTATTTAATTTCTTCCTACCATTTTCTAATATTGTGAAGAGGAAGTCAACCCTATTCAACAACACCTTTTGTGGAGCATTTAGAGTATAGAAAGCTTTGGGTATGGGGAGCTTTCATTTCATTTTTGTTTTTACCTAAACTATGGTGGTTTTTCTCTTTTAACATGCTTATTGTGTTGTGGGTTGCTGCTTTATGGTATGGAATTCATGAAATTGCAATTAAAATGAAAAATAGTTTATGGTTTATTATGTATTGTGACTATTTGAATTTTTAAATACTTTTGTGATGAATTGTTGTGATGTTATGACATTTCTAAAGTTTTTTGGTCTATAGAGTTAATAGTAAGTTTGTCATTTTTAAAATTCTTTTTACTATTTGTACCCAATTTTCTTTACACATAATTGAATTTGTTAGGAAAAAAAAATCTTATAAAATTATTGGTAAAGAAAATTGGAAACTTTGACCTTGTTGGTGATAGATAGGTTATGAGGATGACCCATGATTTATTGTGATGAAACTTGTAGGGAAATATTTTAATTAAAAGGATGATTGAATTTTTTTTTTTTTTTGTTTTGGAGGTAGGAAAATGGATAAAAAACTGGTTACCACTTAAATTATAGATAGAGAAAATTGTTCTAAACTTGGTTTTCCCTATAGAGTTATGGGGGGATTATATGGAAATTTTGGAAGTTGGTTTAATATTTATTTAATTAAGTTTGATGTATGCTCTATTTTTGAGTAACTAGTCTTCATAAATTTGAAAATGGTATAAATGAAGTTATTTAGAGTTGAGAAAGTTCTTAGAGACACTTGAGACATTGGATAGAAAAAACACAAAAAACACAAGAAAAGGCTTGAATTATGGTTTAAAGATTCTCATAAAATCTTTGTTGGAAACACAAGAATGGATTGTCTATTCTTTTTAATACGAAACTAAAAGATACGTTTTAGAACGTAATAAATAGATTATAAAACTCTTTTATAGAGAAAAACAACAATTTTTACAATTAGTAATGCACAAAAGGTAGCAAGAACGCACAATAATTTTTATACTAGTTCATCTATACCATTGTGTCTACGTTAGTTCTTGGAAAACCACCAAGTTCCATTATTCTTGCAAGATACAAATATTTTTTTACCAAGCCACTTCTAGCTCTACAACAAGTAGTGTTTTTCTAGCCTTTTTAAGCTATTAGACATAAGTATTCTTTCTCAAGCCACGTATGGCTTAACCATATAGGTTTTAAGAAAGGCAGGGGCTTAGGTGATCCCTACAATTTCTATATCAAGCAAATGTGAATAGGGTTTAAGAGTCTAACTCTCATATATGCTAAGTGTTTAAAAGAACTAAAAAAATACAATGAAGAAGACTTGGAAATATTAACTTTGGTAATTTTTTAGGGACAATAAAAGATATTCTTTGTATCATATATGTGTTCACATTCTTAGTCTTCTTTTACTCATTGGTAGCATCTTCAACTGTCCATTGTCTCACAAAAATCTTTCAACTTTGTTTATTGGTGAGAGGTCAGAGTTAACATTAATTGTTTTTCTCCAACTAATCACCTAATTTATTGATAAAGCAACTTGCTTATCTCCTTTTGTAGGCTCCTATCAAATATCCATAGTCAAATGTAGATTATGTGTTCTACATGGATTTCTTTAAAGCACAACTTTTGAGGGTGACAAAAGTTTTTTGGAATATGTTTTAAATTGCCTTTTTTATTCTTTGAAACATTTTTTGCAACACAAAAAAAATATTATGTCAAATGAAACATATAAAAAGATGATAGAGAAATATATTTTGCAGAAGTTTTATGTGTTCTTAGCTTTGATCTTACTTCTTTGATGTTTTTCTAGTTAGATCTAAGTTTGTGATTGTTAGATCTTGCATGTTCTTGAGTTGCCTTGTGTTTGAATTGAGAAATTTTTTCTCTATTGATTCTTGAAAGTTTGAATCAATCTTTCTCTCATTCTTCTTCTAAAATTTGAATTTGTCTTTCAAATTTAATCCAAAATTTGCGTTCATTCAAATTTTACCACCAAAACTTTTGGTTAAATTTGAATTTACCTCTAAAACTCCATTCAAATTTTGGTGAAATTTTGAATTTGCCTCCAAGTTTCAATTCAATTTTTTGGTGAAATTTTGTGCCTTCAAAATTCAATTCAAAAATCAAAATAGAATGAAAAGAAAATGCCCCTTGAAGCTCTCGACCGGTTTGAGTTTCTAGCCATTACAAGTTAAAAAAAAAAAGAAGAAAAAGAAAAGAAAGTTACAAGAAAATAGGCACACAACCCCGAGGCACCTCTCCAAGAATTTGTGCTTCTACTTCATCAAATTTTGAATCATATTTCACTTGTTTTCTTCCATTGGAAGTTATTTGCTTGCTGTTTGGAATTTATACAAGCTTGAATCAACATTATCTTGTGGTTTTTGCTTGTAAAATACTTGAAATTGTGAGCCATTGTTTGGAAGCTTGTGTCTAAGCCTTTTGACACTAAACCTGAGGCATTTTTGTCTTGTTTTCACCTTGATTTGTTTGATATTTTGGTGTGTTGC
Source organism: Pachyrhizus erosus (assembly GCA_026544285.1). Taxonomy (NCBI): domain Eukaryota; kingdom Viridiplantae; phylum Streptophyta; class Magnoliopsida; order Fabales; family Fabaceae; genus Pachyrhizus; species Pachyrhizus erosus. The sequence continues at coordinate 3,986 of JAMLFT010004601.1, read as the reverse complement.
ACCTCTTGTTCATTCTTTTAGACTTTCTTGCTTGTAATACATGCTTTGAAGTCTCTATATGTCTTGAAAAGTTTTCTAAAATTGTGTATAACATGTTTTGGTAATTTTAGTGTACTCATGTGTCATTTGAAATCATATGCATGCTTTGAGTCTCTTGCTTCCATCTTTTATTGTGTATTGCATGCTTTGGTTTACTTGAGTTGTCTCATTATTTCCTTCTTTTGTTACTTTTTGGAATTTTTAAGTTTCTTTCATCCTATACTACTTTGTCTTCATCTCATTCTACTTTGAGTATTACTTTCATTTCTTAAAGCATTTGTTGTTTGTCTTCTTTTGCTTCATTAGTTTTTTCTTGTAGTTTTCATTTCATTTGGATTACTCTTGGTTTGATTGAATTTGTTCCTCTTTCACAAATTTTATCCTTTGAATTGTGTATTTGGAGAAATTGCTTCCTATTCACAAAAGAGTTAGGAAGTGGTAAAAGGCAAGAGTATATCATCATTGAAAAGCCTTGAAGTGTGAAACACGAGTGCCTTATTGTGAGAATTTCTCTCGATATAACTTGTGCTAACTTTGTTCTTTGTTTGTAGGAATGGCAAGTGATAGTGATAATGATGTTTTGTCTCCAGAATCAAATTAATGGCAAATGTGATACATCAAACGCAAAGGGTTCAATTGGAAAGTGAAAGGAGAATGAATGATAGATTTGAAAGAAGTACAAGGGATATGAACCCTAAGATAGATGACTTAATTAAAAAGAATGATAAATATAATTCATATTCTCATGTTAGTGATGATTCCTTTGATGATCATGCATCTAGGAGAGAAAGAAATAGACCTAATCATGATAGGTCGAGACACGCTTTGGGATCCCATGGTTCTTGAATGGTTTAAATAGGGAGATCCAAGATGTTGTAAAACTTCAAACATATACTAGCATGATTTGTTTCAAATGGATTTGAAGGTTTAATAAGAAATGAAGAGAAGGCAAGGGATTAAGAAGAATCAAGGATCTTCAAGTTGGAAGTCAAACTTGAAGAAGGAAGGCATGTCCTCCTTGAAAAATCAAGTTGTATAAAGTAGTGTAGATGTTTCTTCTTCTATTTCTTTGCCCGTAGAAGGCTAGCTTACAAGCAAAAACACCCTCACTCCTTCTAAATATAGTTTGATTAAATGCTTTAGATGTCTAGGACAGGGATACATTACTTCCCAATGCCCTAACAAGAGGGCCATGGTAGTGAGAGAAAATAAAAGCATTGATAGCTCTTCTTCCATTGATGAGAGTAACGCCTTTAGTGAAGGTGATAATGACACTATTCACTCACCTAAGGAGGGTGAATTGCTTGTTGTTAGATGTATGTTAAGTTTTATTCCTCACAAGTGTGACCTCTCTCGCAGAGAAAATATTTTCTTTTCTAGGTGTCTTATGAAGGGACAAGTGTGTTCTCTCATCATGGATAGTGGTAGTTGCGCTAATGTGGCTAGCACTAGGATAGTGGATAAACTTGCATTTCTTGTGACCTCTAACCCAAAGCCATATAAGCTTCAATGGCTTAGTAAGAAGGGAGAGCTTGTTGTAAACAAGCAAGTTATGCTCACTTTATCCATAGGGACATACTTAGATGAGGTGTTATGCGATGTTGTTCCAATGGAGGTTACACATATTTTGTTAGGTAGATCATGACAATTTGATAGGAATGTTTCATTTAATGGTGTATCTAACATTTATTCTTTCAGGCATAAGGGGGATAAGGTATGTCTCAAACCTCTTTCCCCTCAAGAAGTGAGTAGAGATCAATTGAGCATGAAGAAAAAGAGAGATCAAGAACTCGAGACCCACATTGGGTCTAAGGTTCAAGAAGAAAAGAAAGATAAGAAGAAAAGAGGAAAGGAAAAGGTAAAGGAAGTATCAAGTGAGAACTTGTTAGTTTCTTCTCAATAGGTAAAGAGGTCTCTCTTAGCTAAGACTCCTTTATTTATTTGTTTGCCAAATTTTAGATGTGTGGTTAGTGGTGTTAAGTTAAGTTAATCTTTTGAAAAGTTGCTTGAGGAGTTCAGTGATGTATTTCTTAGGGACATTCCTATAGGACTTCCCACTATTTATAGGAGTAATCTTAAGGAAACCAAAGGGATACAAATGCAATTTGAGGGTTTGCTTAGTAAGGGGTGGGTTCAAGAGAGCATGAGCCTATGTGCCATGCCTGTCATTCTAATGCCTAAAAAAGATGGGTCTTGGAGAATGTGCACTAATTGTAGACCCATAAACAACATTACAATTAAGTATAGACACCTTATCCCTAAGTTGGATGAGCTTTATGGTGTTTCTCTCTTCTCAAAATTGATCTTAAGAGTGGGTATCATCATATAAGAATGAGAGAGGCAGATGAGTGAAAAACTACCTTCAAGACCAAATTTGGATTGTATGAATGGTTAATGACACCTTTTGGTCTAACTAATGCTCCAAGCACTTTCATGAAGCTTGTGAATTATGTCCTTAGAGATTTTCTTGGGAGGTTTGTTGTGGTGAATTTTGATGATATCTTAGTGTATAACCTATCCCTTGAAGATCACATAGGACATGTAAGACAAGTGTTGAGTATTCTTATAGAGCAACATCTTTTTGTCAATCTAGAAAAGTGTACATTTTGTGTAAACCAAGTAGTGTTCTTAGGATTTGTAATTAGTGCTCAAGGTGTAAAGGTGGATGAAGGAAAGGTTAAGGCAATTAGAGATTGGCAAACACCACAAAACATGAGTGATGTTAGAAGCTTTCATAGATTAGCCAGTTTTTATAGGAGATTTGTTCCAAATTTTAGCACTCTAGCAACTCCTCTAAATGAATTGGTTAAGAAAAATGTGGTGTTTAGGTGGGATAAGGATCAGGAACAAGCCTTTCAAACTCTAAAAAATAAATTAATCAAAGCACCTATTTTAGTTCTTCCAAATTTCCAGAAATCCTTTGAGTTAGAATGTGATGCTTCCAATGTGAGAATTGGAGTAGTTCTTTTGCAAGGAGGTCATCCTATAGCTTATTTCAGTGAAAAGCTTAAAGGTGCCCATCTAAATTATTCCACTTATGATAAAGAGCTTTATGCTCTTATCAAGGCCCCACAAACATGGAAACACTATCTTCTTGCTAGAGAGTTTGTGATCCATAGTGATCATAAATCTCTCAAAATACTTGAAGGGTCAAGGAAAACTCAATAAACGCCATGCTAAGTGGGTGGAGTGTATGGAGTGATTCCCTTATGTTATTAAACATAAGCAAGGTAAAAATAATGTTGTAGCAAATGCTTTTTCTAGGAGGTATGCACTTATCTCCTTGATGGATTCTACTCTGTTGGGGTTTAGTGGTATTAAGGAATTGTATAAGGATGATGTGGATTTTGTGAATAAACCTTATTTAGATTTCTTTCAATAAGATGGCTTCCTTTTTAGAGGGAAAATGTTATGCATTCCTTAGAGTTTATATAGGGATGTGCTGATTAAGGAAGCCCATAAGGGACGTTTAACGGGCCAGTTTGGGGCAAATAAGACTTTTCATGTCTTGTAAAAACTTTGTTTTTTTGCCAAAGATGAAGCACCATGTAAACCTCTTTTGTAATAGGTGCAATGTTTGTCATAAAGCAAAGGCCAAATTGATGCCCTATGGGTTCTATCGACCCTTGCCTATACCCTCTTCTTCTTGGACAAATTTGTCCATTAACTTTGTCCTTGGATTGCCTAGGGCTAGAAATGGAAGAGACTACATAATTGTGGTTGTGGACAGATTCTCTAAGATGACTGTTAGATGTTTTTCTTTGATTCGGCAAGTGTACCGATTCGATTGTAATATTGTACCTTTTCAGGTATGAATGTCGTATCCACAGGGAACAGCTTTGGTAAATTTTCTTATGATTTAAAGCTCTATGAGTCTTAAGCCAAATGAACAATAGTTTAATCTAAATTTGGGGAAAGGGGTTTTCAAAATAATTTTAAAATAAACA
>JAMLFT010004600.1:0-19181 GCA_026544285.1 Pachyrhizus erosus | reverse complement strand
ACGACGCTCTTCCGATCTAAAATCTCAATACAATATATCCCCTAAATTAATACAAAATTTTGGTATAAAATTCAATTCTTAAATTTTTCTTATTATTAATTTTATTTTATTTTAATTTATTTATATACTCATTATAATTCAGATTTTTAAATCTTTTCTTAATTAAATACTAAACTTACAAACATTTATTATTACATACATAATTATTTTTAATACGGATATATTCATTATTTATACATTTTAGAATAATATCTAATTATATATAGGATATATTTTATAAAAAACTATTTTTATATAAAAATTAAATAATTAAATTTACATCGTATAATTATATATAAATTTTCATTATTTAATCTCGTATGATGATTAAAAAGTCATATAATCATCAGACAAGTGAATTACAATTTAATGCCGACCACATGAATCTGGAGTGCATGCGCACTGATTAAAAAAACAGCAGCACGTCGCCGCAAAATGAAATATCATGAGTTGTAACAGTGGAAAAAACATATGAAGCCATAGATTATTCCAATTCAGTATTCAAAACCTCTACGTAATTTCTTTAAAAAATAAAAATAAAAACCTCTACGTTATAACTACTTCAATATTTTACTGTTTTTTAGTTGAAGTCAAAAGGACACCCACCCAGATTGCTTCTGTATTTTTGTCTTTATCATTATAATTTGGATGGTCTGATTTTTTTTAATTTATTTAGTTCATTAAGTTTTTACTATTAAAATAAAACAAATTTTTGAACCAAAAAAATTGGTTTTTATTATTTCTTATTTAAAATTCTCAAGTTATTGTTCGAGAGTAAATGATGAAATTTGGATATCAAATAATTTTAAAAGTTTAAAATAAGAAATTTAGTAAAAAAAATTGATGAATTTTGAAGATTATATAAGATGTAAGATTAAGATCTGAAGAAGGAAATTTTGAGACTTTTCTTTGGATGAATTTTGAAGTTTTGGTCGGTGGGTTTTTATTAAAATTTATACAGAAGTTATTAAGTAAAAATGACAATTTAAAGATTTTACGTAGAAGAAAATCGATAAGGGGACTAAAACAATTTTTAAATATAGGAACGTAATTGGTTTAAAATTGAAAGATAAAAATCATACATAGTCTAAATTAGAGGGAAAATATAATTAAATTATTTTTTATTTTCATTTTCGTTTACTTAATTTTTCTTTTACACTTTAAGTATTCTTCCGTTAGTTAAATGAAAATACTAAAATCAATAGTTTGTTGTCATTTTTACACCAATCTAAACTTCAAATTTTTTATTTTTTAAACATAATAGTATTTTTTATTTATTTAACGCTTTTAAATAAATGAATAAACATAAATATTGTAAATACTAGATAATAAAAAATATAAATTAATGAAAATGATCTTCCTCTTATATAATTGCTAATTTGCATACACACTTTGAGAAATATACATCACAAGGGATTAAATTGGATTGCTATAAATTATATTAATTATTATACGTTAATAATGATATATATGGTGTTTTTTTTAATGATGATGATAAAATTTCGATTGTTAAAATAAATTTTTAACTTAATTTTGTGACTTAAAAAATAATTTTTTATTGGTATAAATCAATTAAGTAATATTGTTTATTTAAATCACTCATATAAATAAAGCAATAAAGTCATTTATTCTAGTGAATTTTTTAAAAATAACATTGTTTAACTTTAATCAACTCACAAAACACTTGCGTTGAAAATGCTCTTATAGGTTAATAAATAACCTTGTTGATCCTTAAGTGAAAATTTTAATTGGCAAAAGTTTAGGCTTAATATGTTATTGATTTATCTTGAGTTCGTGGTATGATTTATGTTTGTGAGTTAGGTGTCAAGTAATCGTGAACTTGAGTTATGTAAGCCTAAAATCTAAAAGGCTGCACAACCTTTTTAGTCCTAAGTCAAAGGTGAAAAAACTATAGGTGACATTATTGAGCTTGTCAAGTTATAAGTTAGATGTTAAAGAGGTAATCTTTGATTACTTATAGTTTAATGCTTAAACGAGACAAGCTCGTGAAGTTGGATAATAGACTCAATAGATACATAAGGAGGTTAAGAGAGCATGACATTGTTATAGGATCGTAGTTTCCACATTTGATTTTAAAATATTTTGTGCACCTTTGTAAGGATAAAACTAAATTATGATTATTTAAAATGTGATGATAACAATTGGCAAATCAAACAACGATCTTGATGGCCTAAAATGTAAAATCGGGTAAAGTTATCCTAAATTTCTTTTGGATTACAAATTTGTTAGCCTAACTTGGCCTTATGTTAAGCCACTAAGCCGAATCAACCCTAATTAATAGTAAACAAATGAAATAAAATAAAATAAATATACAACATCCTAAAAATATACATACATTTACAACATAAAAAAGGTTGAAATAGTTAATTATGCAGAGCAAAATAAATCCATTTTTTCTTTCAAAATATATTTTACAATGTCGACTTGGCCTATCAAGTTTTTTTTTCAAGTGTAACAATTTAAAGTTTGTCTCAATCTTAATTATGGATTGTCTAGACCAACTAATCAAGTATAACTCGCTTTGCTACCTCTAAATAACAATAAAAATAAAATTTTGAGCAATTAAATAACTCTTATCTTGAGTAGCACCTTTATTATAAAATAACTTTGTTGAGGTATTTCTAGTGATGTAATACAAGAATGCGAATCAGCAAAGTGTCACAATGATATAAATATCATAACATGATTGTGCAATAAAAAATCTGATGTGTTGTTTTTTTATAATTTTCATTGTTTAAATATAATTTAGTGATATTTTTGTTTATACCAAGTATATCTTCAAATCGAAAATGAGAAACTAATTAATTTTGAGACATAAAAATCACTTAATTTAATTTTGTTTCTCCCAAAAAAAAAAGTAAAGAACTTATTTCTATATGAAGTTAAAAGTACTTTTAAGAGTTTTTTGCTAAAAATATGTACAAAAAAAATTACAATAATTCACACGTTCTGCTTAACTAAGTTAAGTTAAACCCCTTAATACAAAGTCTTTTTCATTTGCATGCAGTAATCCAACTTTGAACAATATACTTAAGAAATTCACTTATCTACTAATTGTGATAGACTTTATATATAATGTAGAGATTTATAATTATAATTATATAATTTTTAATAATAATGATAACCTCTGAATATGTCACTCCTTAATTTTTATACATTGTTCCATATAAAAATTTTAAAGATAAATAGTCAATTTAGTCCTTAAATATGTAAATTGCTCACAACTTAGTCCTAAAAGAAAAAATTACCAATTTAGTCTTTGAATTTGAAAAAAGTGTGACCATTTAGTGCTATTGTTAAATTGAGTTTATTAACATTAACGTCCATACTTAATGTGACATCGTGTGTACACGTGGATGACACATGATAGCTAACCCTTGTCATGCACTATCCAATTAACTTTTTAATTTAGTTTTTAACCTTAATTACTTATTGTCAATTTGGTATTTGATTTTAAGCATTTACTGACATTTTGATCCTTTAACTTAACAACTTACTAACATTTTGGTCACTCATATATTTTTTCTTAATAAACATATGGTCTAGCTTTTTTAAGAGGTATTAATGATATGAACATTTATTTTTGCAATATGAAATTTATTATAGATTATGGTATGATTGGTATAAATGGATCTTTGTGTTAAATGTAATAATTTGTTATCAATGGTCATAGAAAAACATCTTTTTCATTTATTTTGCAAATTATTATTAAAAGAATCTTATAAAAGGGTGAAATTGTCATCATTGTTTGAGTTTTAGACTAGCAAGTCTTCATTGTGTTATTTATTTTTTATTTTCTAAAAGTTCAAAATGTTCATCAACAATAATATTTCAATCATCCACAATTTTTGAGAGAAATATTTACAAATCATATCTTTGTTCTTTATTTCCCACGTTATTGTTTATTGGATTTTAAGTAAAGAATGTCACCAAACATGATGGAAGAAATGAAACAGATCACTCATCACACTCTAAACATCATAAAAAAATAAAAAATGACACATGCTTCATATGTCATCAACAAAGTATTGGTTCATGTATTGTCTACTCAAGTTTTATAATAACAAGACCATTAAATAATGATGTAAAAAATGTAAAATCTTATAAAAGCTTAGATAAAACGTATTACACCTATCCCATTGAAAGAATATATAAATAAATGGTACTAACATTTTCATTTTTTTCCTTTTGTGATTTTTGACTTTTTTTAACTATCTTTTCGTTATTAATGTTAATCTATAAAATAAAATAATTAAATAATTAATCTAACATTCTACTAACACTAATATATATAAGTTATTAACTTGATTTGTGTTGAAGATCTAATTTAAAAAATTGAAATCTTATAGAATATTATTTGTGATGTTTTGGATTTAACCAGTAATTATTGTTATGTAAATACTCATAGATTAGTTTTATAGTTACAATATAATTAAAATGGTAGACTTGATAAAAAAATTATGAAAATTTGAGTTAAAAAACGGAAATGAGAAAATATGATAATATTTATATTAATAATTTATATATAACGTGAGATTTAAATATTAATAAATAATTTAATTTAAAAATTAAAATATTACTAAATGATTATGTTCATAAATCAAAATGATAATACGAAATTCAATTTAAAAAATTAAATAATTGACGTCTAACAATCATTAACTGTTGCATGTCATTTACGCATACACATAATGTATAACATAAAACAGAACACTAATTTGAATAAATATATTTTATTCAAATTAATAGAACTAAATTGTCACATATTTTTTTAATTCAATTACTAGATTAGTAAAAAAAATTTCCAGGAACTAAAACATCAACCATTTACATTTTGAGGAACTAAATTAACTACTTATCTAATTTTTTTTAATTATCACAATTACATGGATTGTTTTGAAGCATGGATTCTGGGAATTATGAATTGACAAAACTAAATGACGTAGCCATACATTATAAGGCTTTACTGTCAGCATCAAACTTCAATGAAACATTTAATTCTTTGACAAAACTATTTTATAAAATTAAAAAAATGTTTAAAATAATAACAGTCAACAAACAATTTTTTATGTATTGTTTGTACAAAAAATATTAATCACCTCTATTCACGGGATTTTCTTTGAAGTATTAATTATGAAAATTAAGTATCTTTACTGATGCAGCCATATACAATTGAAAAATGTTCAACAATGATATAAAACTTTATGGTACGCGTCACTCATCACATAATGTGTCTGGAGAGTTACATATATATATTTTTAGTATATTATATTTCTAAATATCTTATTTATTTAAAATAATTAATGATATTAAATTAGATAATAAAATATTTAAAAATATATTTTAAAAAAATATAATTATTATGTCATATTCTTTAATAGTATGATAAAACAATGAATTCTTAATCTTATTACTATGTCGTTAATTAATATTGTTATTTAAAAATAAAGACTAAAATAAAAAATTTAAATGACTTAAACCACATAAATAAAAATTTTAAATGATTAAAATCAATAACCATCTATTTTATATAGACAAAAAAATATTAAAGTTTATATTTTATAAGAAACTATCCTAATCTAAGTTAATAAAATTACTACAAAGGACAAAAAAATTATCATTTTAAATATTTAATACAAGATTCAAATTTAAGATTAATGATTAAATTTAAATAATGTCACAAATTAATCTATTGTGATTAACATTTCATTTTTATTTTTTTTCCTTAAATAACTTTTTGATATTTATAAAACATAAGTGATTTGGATTTGGTATCTAACTTTTTTTATTTTATTTTAGTATCCAACAAAATTTTATTTTGAATTTTAGTATTCTCTTTAACTATTTTTGTCATTTTGTCTATTTTGACAATGATAAAGTCATCATGTATCATGCAAACAAATTTATTTAATTAATAAATAATAATATTATTAAAAGTGTTATGTCACCATAATGATATAATAGGTATTAAAATAAAAGATGACACATTTACGAGTATTAAAATAAAAAACGACATATTTATAAAAAATAAAATCAAAATATACTATTTGTAGGAACTAAAATAAAAATGAAATATTTGTTGAGACTATAATAATAAATATATAATTTATATAAAGAAGAGTATAAATAATTATTTTTTAAAATACAAATATAATTGTAATATTTTAATAAATATTTATTTATTGTCAACTTTTAGATGTATATTGTAAACAATAAATAAATACATAAAAATTTATCTTTTATCAACATTACTAAAAAATAATTAAATAAAAGTAAAGATATTAAATAATAGAGTATGTTTATTATATTTTAAACAAAAAAAAATTAGAGTATTAAATACGTTTAAAATTAAATAAAAAATATATTTAAAATAGACTTAAATATATTTTTTATTTTTGATAAATATTGAATTTTTTTTTAGTCCTGTTAAATTTATTCTTTGTTCTTGATCTTTGGTAAAAAAAGTTGACCCCTAAAATCCTATCTAAATCACTGTTTTTTTTTCTTTCAAAATTCTATATAAACAAATTTAGGAATAAAAAATAAAATTTTTATTTTATTAAGGATGAAGAACCAAGAAAAAAAAATAGGGATCAAATACAAAATTCCAGAATAAAAACATATTTAATTGTAATATTTTAAAAACGCTTGATAATATTTTCTTGTCCTTTTTATCATTTGGAATCATAACGAACAACAACTAATCTTATCTTATATAGTCAATAATTATTTTAGCATAGTGACGAACATGAATATACAAGAATAAAAGTCAAATAATTTTTTTTTAGTTTTTCACAGTATTTTTTTAATAAAACATACTACATGAATTATTTCAACAAATTATAATTAAAGTGTAAGAAATAATAACATGTGATTTTTAGTAAAAAAATGAAAATTATAAAAAATACGCTTAAATAACTTTTTAGTACCTGTAAAATAAGTGTTTTGGTACTTAACTTATGTTATTTTTTTATTTCAATCTCTGCAAATATATATATTTTATTTTAGTTCTTACAAATACGTCACATTTTGATTTTAATTCTTATAAACATGTCATTTTTTATTTTAGTACTTGTAAATATATCTTATTTAATTTTAATACTTATGATTTTGTTATGCTGATATGACACTTTTGATGACATCATCATTTGTTAATTGGACATAATTATTAATGTGACACATGATGACATTATTATCATCAAAATAGATGGAAGTAATTAACAATTATTAAAATCCTTACATATAAGTACTAAGATTTTCTCACCCAAGAATACTCTCTTAATCTCATTTTTTTCATAAAATAAACTCATTTTCTAACTTTCTTGATTTTTTATTTCTTTTTCTTTCATACTCTTTTTACATCTTTTTTTTTATCTCTTTTCCTCTTTGTCTCCCTCTTTGTGACACCTTATCCCAATTGATAATTGGTTTACTTGTTGTGAATACATTAACATGATTTTGAACAAGTTTCTAGAGTCCTAAAGCGAGTCATCTATTGGTCTGTATCATTTAATATTAAAGTACCTTTTTCAATATGATTTCATTATTATAAATATGCTCTAGTTTATGCTCTCAAATCATGCAATGCAAGTCTCTTTTATAATTTTAATCTTTACTTTTGTTATTAAATCTCTAATTTTTTTTAATAAATCTCTTAAAAATATTATATTATATTTTTATACAAGAACCTTGACCTCCTCTAATTCATACCTATTTTTCCCTTTAGCCCATTGTTTCATGCTCTTTGATCATTCATTATTTGAAAAGATCTATTATTGAATCTAGAACAATAAATAAGATTAGTCACATAAAATATGAGACTAATTAATAATATTTATTTTTCACTATTATATTAGAAAATTATATCAAAATTATAATAAAACATTTTCAATTGTAGTTTTACTAATTTTGTTGAATATATTGTCTAAGTGTAAATTAATTATAATGTCAAACATAAACTAAATCATAATATTTTATTTTTATTTTATTTTCAATTTAATTATTTTTTATTTTATATAGTATATGTGAACTCATGAAATGTCACCAACATTTCTTAACTTTCTATTATTTAGATATATAAATGAATTTTATACATTTTTACTCCTTTGGATTATTAACTTTCTTTTTAACAATTCTTAACCTTAGCACTAATTAAATGAATAACTTTAATATCCGTTCATCTTATCCACTAATATTATCATTAATAACTTTAATTTTTTCATTATTATTACATTAAAAACTTATATATATCACATTATCAACAAGATAAAGACTATGGTGCTTGTGATGGCGATAAGATCAAATATAACATATGCTATAAACTTATACTAAATTATAAACAAATACTTTCAATTGTAGTTTTACTAATTTTGTGGGATATACTATCAATACGTTAATTGATTATACTGTGAACGATGAATTAAACTCCAATATTTAAATTTTTTAATTTTTAAAGTTTTATTTTTAATTTGATAGTTGTTTATCGTTAGAGTAAGTTTAATTATATATTTATTCCTAAAATTTGGGATAAATCTGATTATCTCCGAATTAAAAAAAAATGTTTAAGTCCCTCAAACTTAAAAAAAAAAACTATTTAATCACTCAAATTTATTTTTTAGAAATTAAAAATAGTTTTGAATTGAAAAATCATCTTATTCTCTCAAATTTAATGTTTAGAAACTAAAATTGTATTCTTTCCTATTTAAAGGACTAAAATATTTTTTAATTAAATTAAAATATTAAAATTAAATTTATTTTAAATTTTAAAGATTAAAAATATAATTAAGTCTTTATAACATAATAATGTTTTATCAAGAAGTATATCATTTGATATGTAAAAGTATACTGAAAATGTTAATTTCTACAAGAACATTAATCAGTTTTTTAATCCATTGGGCTACTCCCTCACAATTTGTACAATTTACAATTTAGTTTAAATATAAACACGCATAAAGATAATCTTCGGAACAATTCTTCTTAAAGGTAATTATAATGCGCGAGTGTATAGTATATGCAACAAAGTTTAATGTGAGGTTTAGGTTGTGTGATACTATTTTATCCTTTGTGAAGGAACTATCCGATACATTTGTTGAATTTGGAACTATTTTTCTTATCCTTAAAGAAAAAAACAAGAATGTTTCGACCTTAAAATTAGAGAATAAGTCTTGAATAGCACAAAAAGGATTTATTCGTTGACATGTAAATAATTTGTTTGAATTCTTGAAATGTCTTGAAATAAAATAGAACATAATGATCTAATAAATTATTAAGTTGTTAATTGGATTACTAAACAAATTAATAGCATTTCAAGAATGTCATTAACATGTTAATAATTTGATCGCTAATTCTTTATTCTATTTTATTTCAAGACATTTCAAGAATGTCATTTACATGTTAATAATTTGTTTGAATTATTGAAATATCTTAAAATAGAAAATAATGATCTAATGAATTGATAAGTTATTAATTGGATCATTAAACAAATTAATGGACAAATAATGCTATATACATCATAATTTCAAACATTGGCAACTAAATCAACCGCTACTTTTACGAGAAAAATATTCTAACAATTTATTGGCTAATTTGGAGATATTGTACTTTGTCACTGAGTTGGTCACCAGATTCACAAGGTAATCATATACAATGACTGGAATTTTTATGTTAATGACCAACTAGTTTTTTGCAAAATTAGCCAAATTAATTATTAATAACAGATAACATTTTCACTCACTATTTGTCTTAGCAACTACGGTTTTGACATTGGATTATCTTTCATCTCTATTTGGTTATTAACTTATTTTAAGACCATTTTCTTTTTTAGTTAATTAACTTTTTTAAGTAATAATAGACATATAGAGACACGTGCACATGAATATACATGCCCTTTCTTCCTTTGATTTAGATTTTAGAGTGCAGACCACTTCGACTTCATAAACTACAACTCCTACGAAAGAGAGCTCACCTTGAAACCCTCTTTTTATCAATTGAATCTATATTCTCTACTTAATAGTTTGTACATCCACCAAAATGACATTAATGTTCAATTGAAGAAGGAAATGAAAACGGCTACATCAAATTTATATGAATTTTCATCGGCTTAATCATATTTTTAATTCTTGAATTTGAGAAAGGATTAGATTATTTTAAGATAAATTTAAATTAGTTATATATTAAAATTATTAGAATTTTAAAAAATAAATAGTGAAGATAAGAAATAAATCTTTTTAAATTATTTGTAGAATAACTTAATCTAATTATGATAAATTTTAAGTTTAATTTAGTTTTGATTTTTCTAATGTTAATCTCTCAAATTTAAAAGATACATTTTTAGTTATTAAACATTAAATTTAAGAGAACAAAATAATTTTTTTAACTCATTTTTAGTTCTTAAAGAATGAAATTTGAAATTTTAAAATTATATATATATATATATTTAAAATTAAATTTAAGAAATATTTTTTTTTTTAAAAAAGTAAGATACAAAAAATGTATACAGCCCAAACTTTGAAACAGTACAACCATAATTTTCACCCTGTAACTAAGTCAATGGCAGTAGCATTGATTTGCCACAATGATAGGTTGAACAATAAAATAGATATTTAGTTTTTAAAACGCTGAAGCAAAACGACTTCCTTTACTTATCCCACGTGTCAAGTCTAATACCTGACATGGCATTCTCTTAAGTCTAAGGGGAGAAATTAATGTAGGGACTGACCTTGCCAACGTTTGATGAGATCAGGAATCACAAAAGTAATATATTCTTTTGGAACTAATATGTATCAGACATTATTTTACAGGCTCTAAAATTCATTTTTAGTCATTTTTTTTAATTTAATTATTTATCTTTTAAAAAATAAAAGATTAAATTGAAAAAATAATTTAAAATAAAAGACAAAAATAAATATTCATATTTTTCAGGAACAAGTTAATTAAAATTTCTCTAATTACTTATTACTTATAATAAGCACAATTGTTTAGACAACGTCGTACTAATCTCTCTGCCCTTGTGAACATTAGAACACGTGTGAATATCTATCGCTGAAGGTATGTTGAACTCACTAACCCGAAAGCAAAGTAAACAAAAAAACTGCTTTAAAAATCTTTGTTAAAGAAAACTTCTATATTAGAGAGCACAGTGAACCACAAGAAACTCGGTTTATTATGAAGAGACCTCGTCAAAACAAAAAGCATATAAATGCTGTAAACACAACAAATCCAAGAGAAACTATCCTTTTTAGAGAAGCAACCACCCATCCATCATTTCCTATATTCCCTTATTAGTGTGAACTGTGAGAAAAAAAAAAAACAATTGGAATCGGATTCCCCAATGTAACAGCGTCTTAGAAGAATCTTTAGAGGAGCATTTTTGTTAGTATTCTGTGTTTCACTCTGTTTCTTTTTTTATTTTTCTTCACAAACTTGATGTTTTAAGTTTAAGTTTTATACCTTTCTTTAATATATTAATATAGCTCGTTTAAGTTTGTCTGATTCACTCAGCAACATTAGATCAAAGTTTTTGATTTTGTGTGTTTTTGGTTATTTTCTTGTTCTGGGCAGTACTCATGGCTATGATCTTAGATGCTGTTCTTGGAAAACTGCTTGATGAACTGCTAAATGATATAGTGGAAGTGAAAGACAAGGCTGTGAAGTTCAAACAGACCCTGGAACAGTTGGAGGCGATACTGAAAACAGTAGAACCATTAGCGAAGCAGATAGATGGCCTTAATAAGCGATTGGATAAACCTGCTAATGAAACGAAGAAGCTGACGGATAAGGTGGAGAATGGGAAGAGGCTGGTTAAGAGGTGTTGTCAAGTTGAGTGGTAGAATTGCTGGCGTAAGGCCAACTACCAAGAGGAACTTGAGGAGTTGTACGAGTCAATTCGTTTGTACTTTGATTTGGATATGCAGGGTCAGATACTCAGGACTGGGTTGGAGAACCAGGAGATTCTGGCCGAGGTTCGTGCCATAGTTGTGGGAAATGTTACGAGAAGGACTGTAGGTGTGTGTTCACCTCCGGATCCCTCTGCTTTCACTGTTGGCTTGGATGTTCATTTGAGGGAGTTGAAGCTCAAGTTGCTGAACAACCATCATGTGGGGTCTGTGCTCACTGTCACCGGAACTGCAGGCTCGGGGAAGTCAACGTTGGCCAAAAAGTTTTGTTCTGATGAGGAAGTCAAAGGTATGGATTGTCACCCATTCTGTGTCTCATCATGCCTCTCTTTTGGTATTGGTGTTGTTGGGAAAGTTTTGTTTTTGGATCTTTTTCTTTCTATTGATCTGTATCCATTAGCTAGTTATGAAACTTCATTACTAGATAATATGTTATTGTACTCATGGATGTTGCCACTTTTAGGGGAATAGATTTATGAGTCTAGAGCGAATAAAGTAATTTGAGGAGAACAAAGTAATTGAAGAAGAAAAAAAATGTACAAAACTTTAAATTTTACCTTGATAATTTATGTTAACTTTAAACGTAAATACTTAGTGAAAAACATGGATTATTGACAAGAACGTACAAAATACGTTGTTTCTTATATGCTTTTGGTACTCCTCACACATCAAAATTGAAATTTTATTCTTGATGATATCCAAAATAAATGCCCTACAAAGCTTTAATCCTATGTTGTTTTTGTGAAGGTCATCATTTCACTGTTTAGTAAACATATCTTATGAATAGGAACTTTAGAATGAATATGCAGACCTTTAAACATGTTAAGATTTGACTGATTTGTTTAGGTAGATTCAAGGAAAACATATTCTTCATCACCTTTGGGAAAACGACCAAGTTGAATACCATAGTGCAGAGACTGTTTCAACACAATAATTGCCAGCTGCCAGAGTTTCAAAGTGACAAAGCCACAGTTTATCAATTGGAAAACTTGCTAAAATAGATTGGTGAAAGACCAATACTGTTGGTACTGGATAATGTTCCGCCCGAATCAGTAACTCTTGTTGACAAATTTGTGTTCCATATCCCAAACTACAAGAGTTTAGTGACATCAAGAATCACAATTAGAGGATTTGGCCCGCCATACGTGTTGAAACCACTTAATAAAGCTGATGCTATTAATTTATCTCGCCACGCTGCATCCTTGAATCAGAGTAGATATGACATTCCTGATAAAGTTGTCAAAAAGGTACTCTCTATTGCTCAATTATGTTACAATGGTTACTGCTAATTTGGGTCCTAAATCACTGTTTTCTATTGGAATTGACATTATAAATGTATTAGGAATTACAGTAATAACACATTAATGAGACATTTTAATAAAAAAATTTGTATTTTGAATTCTTTATTTAGTGCCCTTAGGCTTAGATTAATAATTAAGTAAGAAAATTAATAAAAAAATATTACAGGAAGATTTATAAATGTTTCTGAATAAATACCTACAGAAAGAAAAGTAAACATAAAATTCTTTTATGTCATGTAAATATTGTACACAAGAGGGGATTTTGACTTCTTTTCTCAACTCCTTTTGTGTCTGTAACAAAAATAAAATCCTTGTCTTAACAAAGTTCGTCAGCTTCCAGTAATGATAATTTTAAAAACTTAGGCATCCTGGCTTTCATGTTTTATTCACTTCCGCTTTATGAAAAAGAAAAAAAGAAAAAGAAAAACTTAGGTTGTAAATGTTAAATCTTTTAGTTGCAATTTCTGATTTCATTTGAACACACTAAAAAAATTGTAGATAGCGAGAGGATGCGGTGGTTCTCCCTTGGCACTTATAGTGAGTGGCAAATCACAAAGTCTTTAAGAACCGCTAGTTTGGCACAACAGGGCTAAGGAACTGTCCAAGGGTTATTCAATTCTTGCTTCTAGCATTGATGTGCTTACTTGTCTCCAAAAAAGCTTCGATGATTGGATCCTAAGCTGGCTGAGTGTTTTAGGGACCTAAGTTTATTTCCTGAAGCCCAGAGGATACCCGCTACTGCCCTTGTTGATATATGGTCAGAACTGCGTGATGAAGATGATGACAGTGCAATGGAGAAGATCTATGATCTCGTCAAACGGAACATGGCCGATGTTGTTGTCACAAGGTATGGCAAATGCTTCTTAAAAGATTAGCCATAGTAACTCTAAATATAAATTTTAGAGCACATAACAATTAATGATTAGATTACTTAGTAAAATAACATTACATTGTCAGTGAATTCTGATTAAGGATACTTAATGACACTTACACGAGGAAAGAAAGATGTTGCATTTGTTAAATTCTCTGCATGGCAACAAGAGAGAGACCTGTATCTTATTGAACTTGAAGTTATACTCCATCCCAACTACTAGGTTCAAGGCACTTCAAGCTTTGACATTCTTCATCATACTCTTTAGACTTGAAGAGTGAGCTAAGCATAGCTCCACCGCAACCTAGGATTGGCCTTCTATTTTTGGACAAAATTTAAATATAATGCCTTCAAGTACTTGTGCTGTTGTGAATAGAGTTTTATTTCATAAACCTATGTTGACATTTTATGTGAATCTTTATTTTGTGAATTACTAAGATGAATCATTAATTCTGATAAATGGAACAATATGAAAATCACTTAAAGGAGTTGCATCTAATTTTATGTTTTACATTTTATAAGTATACTTGTCAGTAAATATAAAAGAATGGCCTAAAATTGCAAGAAATTTATAATGCGAAATCCAATATTCTAGACACAAGATAATTGGTGCTTTCTCCTCTAGCTGTTATTGTTTGTGCTGTTTTCTATCCATAAACTTACGAGCGAGTAATTTCTTTCCACTGATCAGGAATACTGGAAGTGGCACAGTTGACTACAATTACCACTATGTCACACAGCATGGTCTTCTTTGGGACCTAGTTTTCCATCAAACGAGGAAGGAACCAACGGAGAAGAGGAATAGACTAGTTATTGACGTAAGTCGTAACAATCTTCCCAAATGGTGGACTACACAGAATGAGTATCACATTGCAGCACACAAACTATCCATATCAACAGGTATGTTCATCTTTCTGTCTTGATGCAAAGTAACACACATGTTGAGAGAGATTACTATGTCACTAATTATTGAATTTGTTTTTGCAGATGAAGCATTCACTTCAGAATGGTAGCCACTTGCAGCCATCCGAGGTTGAGGTTCTAGTGCTAAATCTTAGAGAAAAGAAGCGCTCACTACCAATGTTCATGAAGAAAATGAATAAATTAAAAGTCTTGATAATAACCAATTATGACTTCTATCGTGCCGACTTGGAAAATTTTGAGCTGCTTGGTTATCTGTCTGAACTTAAACGAATCAGATTAGAGAAGGTTTCGATTCCTTTTCTCAGCAAGACTGGTGTGCAATTGAAGAATCTGCAGAAGTTCTCTTTCTTTATGTGCAATGTGAATGAAGCATTAAAAAGTAACACCATCCAAGTTTCTGATGTGCTACCAAATTTGGAGGAGATGAACATTGACTACTGTGATATGGTGGAATTGCCAATTGGGCTCTCTGATATTGTTTCCCTAAAGAAGCTCAGTATCACAAACTGCCATAAGCTTTCTGCACTTCCTGAAGGAATTGGAAAATTGGTCAATTTGGAATCACTAAGGCTTACTTCCTGTACTAATTTGGAAGAGTTGCCAGACTCAATCACAAGCCTTCATAAACTGAACTTTCTGGACATCTCTGACTGTGTAAGCCTTAGTAAGTTACCAGAGAACATGGGGGAGTTGCGTAGTTTAGAAAGTTTCAATGGCAGAGGTTACTCGAGATTGGCTGAATTACCATACTCAATCACGGAGCTTGAGGGCTTAAACGTTGTGGTGTGTGATGAAGAGACAGCTGCATTATGGGAACCTATTAGAACCTTGTTTAGTGGATCTAAGGCTAGAGGTTGCCCAAGTTGATTTCAATTTATATTGGCTTTTATAATTTGTATTCTGATACTTAGGTTTGGCAACAAAATTTAGACGATAAAAACTAAGGTAAGTATAAGAAGTTTCCACACGGATTGTTGTGTGGCGTTGTATATTTTGAGAAGCAAATTTTTGTCCTTCAAATTTATTACGAGCTTGGGTGCTGGTTTTCTGTACATTTTTTGAGTGATTATATAATTTTGGAATATTAATTGGAAATTGAATGATAGAATAAAAAATATTTTGCAGTCCTTCGATTGATTATTTTATAGAAACGAAAGGAATAAAGTGCGATATTATTCAATATAAATTAATGACCAATTATTTTATTTGTAAAGTTAGTTAAATTAGTGATAAGTCAACTCGTTATATCGTTATATTTTATTTTTAATGAATGTGAAAATGATATTTTGTATTGTTGTTCCAACAT
Source organism: Pachyrhizus erosus (assembly GCA_026544285.1). Classification (NCBI taxonomy): domain Eukaryota; kingdom Viridiplantae; phylum Streptophyta; class Magnoliopsida; order Fabales; family Fabaceae; genus Pachyrhizus; species Pachyrhizus erosus. The sequence continues at coordinate 2,825 of JAMLFT010004600.1, read as the reverse complement.
TAAAAAATTAAAGACTTAAAAATATCAAGATTAGAATTTTATTAACATTAGAAATAGATGACAAAAATAATCAAGATGTTAAGAGTAATTTTAAAAAGTTATAGATATTTAAAATTTGTATTATATAAATATGAAATTTGTATTTTGTAATAAGGGTTAGAAATTTATAAACACTCCTACTTTAAGTAATCGATAAATTATTATAATATTTTTAACTATCATTTTAATTTTAGTAAGTTATTTGATTTATCTTTTAATGATTTTTTATTCTCTTTTTATTTATATTTATGTAATATCTACTTCTTATAATTCTTTAAATTTAATATTTTTTAATTTTTATTTCTTCTACAAATTTATACTCATTTTATTTATTTATATCTTTATATTTCACAGGATTTTCTAAGTGTAACAATATATTGAAAGGACTTCTATTTTAAATATAAACTTAATTTGTTTCCATGATATTATAAATCCATGACAAAAGATTTATCAAGGAGGATATAAAATCTACAAAGGAAGTATCTATCTCCTTCTTCAAATTCTTATAAAATTATATTTATTGACGAATATAAATATAAAATTTTATTATTAATAAAATGACACATTAGATAAGAGGTCCAAAATGTGGATATTAGGTGTTAAGTTTTTAATTATAATTTTCAATTATTGGTGAATAGTGTTATATTGAAAACCTCTTTTTTCAATATTCTTAGTGACTAATATGATTTGAATTAATTTGACATATCACGTAATGCAACTTTCTCATAAAAAAGGGTGCATGCGTTAATGTAGTAAGATACTGCAATTTATTTTTATATAGCAAGAGGTTATACAACTTGAGAAATACTTATGTAAGTACAAATCCAACAAGCCTCTGTTAGGTACAACCAATGAGAAATTTACATCTAATAAAGTTAAATTTAAAATGAGAAAAAAGAACAAACAATTAAACTTTTAAAAAGAGAGAGAAACTCACATTCCCCCTCTCTCTCGTTGCTATCAATCATTATGTAGAACACATTTTATTTCCTTGACTGATGATAAACCCAACAGTTGAAACAATGAAAGACATCCCTTATGAACAGGAATCCTATTATTGTAAATCTTCACATGCATGGTGTAACTGCTAATGAAACCAACAAATTATCTCATATGATTTAATTTCTAACTCTTAAAAAATATTATAATTTGAGAAATTTTGATTCTACCATCACATTCAATTGTTTCAATCTATCCCTTGTTCCGAATCTGCAAAATTTTCCTCCGTTCCATTCCATTGCTATGTTCCTCGCTGCTATACAAATTAGATTTGAGTGGTTGAAGATAAGGAGGTGTAATTGTTTTCTAAGTTAGTATAATAATTGTTTCTGTAAGTTAATATATTACTTAATGTTTGATTTTTTTATTTTATTTTTTCTTATTTTACATTTTTTTAATATTTAATTTTATTATATATAAATTTCTTATCGGTTGTGCCTTAAGAGTAAGTTGTCGGGTTTGTTATTGCACAAGAATATCTATATATAACAGTTATTAATGGTGAATGTGCTATTAACAACAACCGTTTAAATTTAAGAATTGATTTGCATGAATTCTTATTTATAAGACTTAATTTTTTTAAGTTGTTTGTTCTTTTATATAAGATCAAATTTATTTTATTTCATGCATTAATAATTTTAAATTGAAATATGTCTAATTAAATAAAAAAGAAATTATATTGATATATATATGAATGAAAGAGTAAATTATTAATGACAATAATATTTTTAAAAAATATATAAATTTAAGATAAAGTTATTATTATTATTAACTATATTAATAATTCTTTTATTAATCTTGATGAATTAAGCAATTAAATCTTATAAATAGAAATGAAGGTAGTAACATTTATTAGAAGATAAATTTATTAAAATATTTTTATACTCTTTTTTAACTTCAATAATTATATTATTAAATGTTTCAATACATTAATGTTTATTAAAAATAAAATTAAAATAAATATTTTAATATCTCATCAAAAATTAAAAACTTATTTTTTTTAGGATATTTTTTAAATATTAAATTATAAATATTTTATAATAAAGAGAGTAAATAAATATATACTCTCTTCGTCTTAAAATGATTAATGACATATATATACATATTTTTTTACCTTAACAAAAAGACAAGGAGAAAACAAAAACAATCAAATGAATTAAGTTCGTGTAAGTGACTATTCAAAACATGAAATGAAAAGAAAGGAGAGAGTAAACATAAAATCAAATCTAAAAATTTGAAATCAAATAAAAAAAAAATTCAATTATTGATTCTTTTCTAAGTATGCATCTTTTTGTCATTTCTTCTTTGTTTGACTGTCTTTTATTTTCTATCTAACTTTGTTTAAATTTTAAAATATAAACAATAAGTGTTAATAATTCCTGTATATATATGGAAAAAAATATTAACATGTGAACATGGTAAAGACAAAATAATCATAATTAAAATATTTATTCATGTAATTTTTAGTTACATGCTATCCATCAAATCTAATTAGCACAATGTTTATATATGAAAAATCATAATTAAAATATTTTTAATAAATCTACATAGTTTTTATATAATTACCTTTTTAAACACAATATGGTGTGAAATAAGTCTTAATAAAATTTATAATTAACTTGATTTATTGTCCTAAATAAATTATTTCAATTAATTAATAAAAATTAATATGAATTAATTGAAAAAAATTTAAATAAATATAATAGAATTTAGAATTCAAATTATTAACATTAATTTAAAAAAATTATGATAAAAATAATTTTCTTAATTGTCCTAAATTTTAGTAT
>JAMLFT010004599.1:0-19182 GCA_026544285.1 Pachyrhizus erosus | reverse complement strand
CGTTAGATTGAAATTTTTTTTATATAAATTATATATATTAAATTTTATATTAATTTAAAATTATTTGATACCTCATTTATATAAATTAAATTTTTTAAAATATACTAAAATATAAATTATTTAATTACTTTTATATTATTATTATTTTTTTATAAAATTTGACATAAATAATTAATATAATATAAAATTATAATTTAATGATTAAATTAATAAAATTTACATTTTATATAAAATTATTAATAATATAATATTTCTTTTTTATGTGGGTATACATACTTCCTAGATTCAATGTATTAAATAAATGATTAAAACATAATTAGTTAAAATTTAATTAAGCTTCATAGTCATTTTAATTAAATACAATAACATGAACAATATTGTTAAATACCAATCACTTATATTTTGGATAATATTAATAAAATTTTTAAAAAAATATATGTGTGTGGAAAGAAAAAGAAAGACTCTTAAAAATAAAAAAAATTAAATTTATTTTCTTTTCCTTTTTTTATTCAAATTTTAAATATATATTTTTCTTCTATGCTCTCTTTCTCATGTTCATACTCTATTTGATAGAGATGAAAAAATATAATAGATAAAAATAAAGTGAAAAATAAAATAAAATAAAAATTAAAATATTTAATTAAAAAAAATTACTATTTTCAAAATTATTTTTTCTATTTGGTTTTTCTACCAACCTAATTTCCATTTCTTCTCCCTCCAATTTTCACCCTCTACCAATCACACCCTGAAAGAGAGGGTAAAAGAGGAAGCAACAAATAAGGCAAAGCAGCGCTCGAAGGTTCAAGGAAATGAGAAATGATTAACCATCGCGGTGACTTAAAAAAACGTGAACAAAAAAACCAAAACAATCAGTGAGAGAGCATTAAAAACAAACACGTAAACGTTAACGAACCGTGATTTTGTCCGTAACTGCAAACCGAAAGCCACACTCTGTTCTTTTACTATTATTATGTCCTGTCCTATGCACAAACAACAAAAGCCAACACCACCAATGAACCTCACTTTTTGTTTGTGAAGACTCTGGCTTGGTACTTCTGACCCAATTTTGCAGCAAATTGCTTCTTCACGCTCCATTGAGAGTTTTCCATCTTTGTCTCATTCCATTTCAGGAAGGTAGATATATTCTCGATTTGGTCCAAAGTCTCTTTCCTTGTTTGAAAAGCGTGTACAGTTTTTTACACTCTTCTAGTTCATTCCCCTTTCTAAGCAAACCAAACCAATCTTTCTTTTTCATTTTTTTTTATTATTATTGTTATGTTTGTTTCTCCTTTATTTCCTTTCGGTCCAAAACATCCCTTTGCCACAAGTCCCATTCCCATTCGCGTTGCTTCATGTGCTAACTCTTTTCTTTCTCACAAGTAAGTGATTGCTTTCTGTCATCGATTTTTTCATTGCTAAGGATCATATGTGATATATCTGTTAATGGATCATCTTCTTCGTGATATGAAACACCGTTGGAATTTGACAATTAGAATTTTATAATTTTATTTAACTCGAAATTTTGGTGAATTTTGTGCATTTATTTATTATTTATACACTGTGCTCACATGCCTTAGTGACAATATTTTCTCTTCCGTTTAAAATTTTATCTGAAAATATTGAAATTGATCTCTAAAGTCTACTTTCATTAAACAAAAAAAAAATAACAATAATTTTTTAACCTATGATTCTTTAATGATTGCAATGTGCAAGTGGAAGGGTGATTGTGATATAGTGATATTGAATTTCTATGTTGTGTTCAGGGTTTGGTGATAGCTTCAACAATCAGGGTTTGGTGATATAGTATGGCAGAAAGCACAGCGTGTTCTGTGATATCTAGAAGTAAAAGTGATGTATCAGCAATGAAGGAGGTGCTTCGTGCGCAGCAGCAACTGCTGGAAAAGCTATATGCTGAGTTAGATGAGGAAAGAGAAGCTTCAGCCACAGCAACGAGTGAAGCATTGGACATGATACTGCGTTTGCAGGGAGAGAAGGCTGTGGTGAAGATGGAGGCGAGTCACTACAAGAGGGTGGCAGAGGAGAAGATAGGCCATGCTGAGGCCTCAATTGAGGCTTTTGAGGAGCTTATGTATCAGAAGGAAATGCTAATTGCATCTCTGGAGTTTCAAGTTCAGGCTTATAGACACAAACTTATAAGTTTGGGGTGTGAACTCAGTGTGGATGAGTTTGAGTTCCAAGAGGATCTGCTGTTGAATAGGAATGGAGAAAATGGGGGTCAGAGTAGCACTGTTAGAAGGCTGCATTCAATGCCCCAAATTCAGTTTCTGAGTTCCCTGAGAGCTGCTGCAAAGAGGGAAAGATCACCTAGTCCAGTTCTTGATGTGATTCCTATGATAATGGAGGAGAGTACTGACAAGGAAGTTGCTCAACCTGGCTTGGATTTGACAAGAAAGTCAGTTGAGTTTGCGTGTGGCAGTGGAACTCTTGATTCATATTTGAACCAGATAAAGGAGTTGAATGAGCAAGTGAGGGTGATTTCAGATTGTGCTGAAGGTGAAAAGAGTGCAAATTTTAGTAGAAGAGGGAGGTCTTGTCCAATTTTATCACAGGCTAGCACTAAGATGGCCTGTGATCAAACAGATAGATTACTCTCTACTGACATAGATGAAGTGAGTCTAGGTGAAAGTACACACTATAGGGGAGTTGCTAATGACTCTCCTTGCTTGCTTAATGTGCATGATGTGTATGAAGTCCCACAAACTAGTGAAAAGCTTGAAGTCAGTGAACATGGGGAAAAAGGGCTTGTGAAATGGAATTTGGATGCAGAGAACAGATTGACAAAACCAGATTCTGTGTCTGAGGGAATGGTTAAATCACCTGTTAAACATGATGCAAAAAAGAAAAAGGGTATGTCTAAAGTACATCGTGAAATCACAAGTCCTTGTCCTAAAGATATGCTGACTATCATTGGCCAGAAGAAAGAAGGGATGGGAGTGGATTGCAATTCTCAAGCTGAGTTTCAAAAGCTGAATCAGAGAATTGAGAGGCTTGAAAGGCAGAGAATTAGTGCAAGGCAAGAGATTACCCATGAAGGGAATGGTGAAGAGCAGTTGAGGCTGTTAAAGGACATACAAGGTCAACTCCAAATCATACAATCAGAGATGACAAGCTTGAAAACCAAAAAAGCCACTCCTAAGTATGATGTGTCTTTGGCTTCTCTCCAAGAGGTAAAATATAATAGTGTTTCTTTCCTTCACATTCAAAGGAAAAAATAAAAATTGTCTATTGCCTGAAAGAGTCTTTTTCTTTGATTCTCTGTGGTATATCCTCTACTCTACATTTGGTATTAGTTTTCATGTTTTAAGATAGGTAGGAACTGGCTTTTATGAAGAATGATTTCTGGTCTTTATTTCTGACATTTGAAATAAGAATTAATAATAGCAAATTTCTATGAACAGGCAATGTTGCACTTTTGGCTTTGATGAAGTACCTACAGAATGACCATCTTAGAGGACCAATCAACTCACTGCATTACATGATGTACAATTGTACATACGGTTTGTATATACAGGATTTTTTTGGGGGGAGGGGGGTGGTCCAGGAAGATAGAATTAGATCCTCTAATTTGAATTTAGTCACCAACAAATGTATACATTTTCAATAACATGTTGTATATACTAGGCACTAGTTTGATGGCAATTTGAAATTTTTGTAGGCTTGAATATGATTTCCCTTGTCTTTTGTCTTCTGGAGATTGAGGTTGTGGTAATCATAGCTGTGTGGCCACAATGTTATATTGAAGTGGAAGTAAATGAATGCCCTCAACTCCTCTCGTTGTTTATATTTACCAAGGAAGAGAATGTTTATGAAATTTCCCACTTCAGTTTCACCCTTCTGCTAACTATTAACAAGAGATTTGATTAAGTTGTGAATAGATGAAAATTTTTTAGATAACTGTTACGTAACTATATGGAGTAGTTATGTTTTGAGAAAAAAGAAAAAAGAATAATTATATAAGGAAAAATATTAAATGATATTAACAAAAGAGAAGAAAAGAATATTTATATATATTTATATATATATATATATATTATACGGTTATAGTTAAAATAATTGGAAAGTTAAATTACTTTTGTAAATGAATAGTTAGTTATGTATTTAGAAATATATGAAAATTAATAAATAAATAAAAGAAAAATTTTGTAATAATTTAAGTGAAATAGTTTCATTTAGGGTGAATTCAACATTAAAAAATAACAATATTGGATAATTAATTAAATAATATGTATATTAAGAAATAAAAAAGAATTATTGTAATAATTATTTATATATTTGGAAATTATAAATAATGGAAAATAAATAATACTTTAAGTATCTTTGTGAGCTTTGATACAATACCTCTTTATAGTTATCAATAATGTTGTTTTATAAATAAAACTTTATCAAAATTGTAGATGTGTGTACAAAAAATAATATTGTCCATTAACTATGGCATATATTGATGGGAATCATGCAATGATGATATGTGTTATTATGTTGAGAATTATACATAAAATCTTGAATTTGTGAATGTGACTATGCATGCAAATGCTTATAAACACTTAAGCATGAAAAAACGTGTGACTCCATATGTTGAACATCTTACATGTTGATGTTTGTATAGGACGCAAGTGTGTTTAGTATGTTTGGTCCACAAACAGTATCACAAACTTAAGTATATTAATATAATTATTCTTTTATTCTTTACATTTCAAGTTCTTTTCTTATAATGACTACTTTATCTTCACGAAAGTGTTTTGTGAAAATATTAGCGAATTAATTTTCAGTGGTTACAAATTGTAAACCTTTGTCTTTTTTTGACTTGAATAAAATGATGTTAATTTCAATATATTTAGCACAAGAATGCATTATAGGGTTCCTAGAGAGATTAATAATAATAAAATTCTCACTAAAGATAAGAATTTTACTCTCAAAGATATTATAGTCTTCCAACTGATGTTTGATATACAAAAGTTGTTAGCAACATGTTGCAATTGAGACACATTTAGCCTCTGCTATTGAGAGTGTTATTGTTGTCTTTTGGACATCTAGAAGACCAAGTTACCGTCAATGAAGTGACATCCTCCATTAGTGTTTTTTCTTTCCATTTTGTCTCTGGCATAATCAGCACACGAAATCCTACTAATCTATATGTTTCATTTCTTTTGAAGCAAATATCAAGATTAGTAGTACCAATTAAATGTATGAAAATGTGTTTAACTACTATTAAATGTACCTCCCTTGAATCATATTAAAATTTGGCACATAAGCACACATTGAACATGATGTCAAGTTTGAATGTTGTTAAATAGAAAAGAGTTGTTATCATTCCTTTGTACAAAGTCTAATTTACTTTCTTGGATTCTTCATCTATTCCAACGATTGATATAAGATGCATAAGAGTCTTCATCTTTTTGACATCTTCCATATTAAATTTCTATAACAGTTTCTTGACACATTTCGTCTAATTTATGTATATGCCATTATTAACTTGCTTGATATGCAATTGAAGGAAGAACTTCAATTCTCCCATCATGCTCATCTTGAACTCAACTTGCAGCATCTTGGAAAACTCTTGACAAATATTTTCATTAGTAGCACCAAAGATGATGTCATCCACATAAATATGAGCAATAATAAAATTAATTTTAAAGTTTTTGCGAAACAAAGTGGTTTTCAATTTTTCCTCTTGAAAAACCATTTTCAACTATAAAGGAACTCAATTTTTCATACCAAGCACAAGGTGCTTGTTTTAAACTATATAAAGTTTTATTTAACTTAAAGACATGTTGAGAAAAATAGTTACTCTCAAACCTCGAGGGTTGTTTAATATAGATTTCTTCACTAATGACTCCATTTAGAAATGTACTTTTTACATCCATTTCATACAACTTCATATGACTACGAGTTGTATACGAATGTAAAATATAAATAGTTTTAGAAGTGTCACAAGTGTGAAGGTATTATTCTAATTTATATCTTCTTGTTGTGAGTATCTTTTGGCTACAAGTCTAACCTTGTTTCTCACAATCTTACCTGATTCGTGAAACTTGTTTCTAAATACCAATTTGGTTCCTATTATAGACTTTATTTTAGGTACGAGAGCTTAAAGACAAAGTTCGCTCAAGTGTTCAATGATTCACTAACTTCTTCAACGTCTTCATGCACTTGGTATTTATAGATAAAGAAAAGAGTGTCCATTGTAACTCAACATTCTTTATTCTTCTCTTCGCTCTATTGTGCATTAAATGCGTGACTCTTTTTTACGTTTTTATACTGTAGGCATTCAACTACTATAAGAAAAGAAAGAATATGTTTGTTTTGTCTTTTCATCTTTTTGCTTTTTAAGCTTTAGTAGAACAACTACTCTTTTGAACATTCTTAATTCAATATTTTCTTATTGAAAAACTTCATAACTCGATAACCCTTTGACATGAAAGTTTGTTTATCTTCATTATGTTAATTACTTTTTCACTAAATGTTCATTCAAATTTAAACGTTAAAACAACAATAAGGATAAAAATATAGATAAATTATTATATTAACTATTATGGGCATTCAAAGTATTTAAAAATTATCAAACATAATAAATATGTAAGTAGAAAATAAGTATAATGATTACTTAGAACACATTTTCAAATCATACGTCTTGGACATATAATTTCATAGAAGTTTTTAGACGTATATTTTACAAAAATGTCTACTAGATGTATCTAGTATTTTCAACGATTTAGTCCCTCAAATGTGAAGGTGTATTTTTTTTAGCCTCTCAAATTAAAGCATGTATTTTGTAATCCCTCAAATTCGTAAAATAATTTGTAAAACCCTTCTTATAATTAAAAATCACCATAAATTGTATATCTAAACCACAACAAATTTGTCAAGAAAGACAAAAAATATTTCATAAATTTAAGAAACTAAAAGATATAACTTTAAATTTGAAAGACTAAAAAAAATATACCTTAAATTTAAGGAACCAAAAACATATTTAAGTCAAATCTAATTATTATTTAATTATTTTTATTTTAAATCATTTTTATTTATAAAACAATAACTCTTAGAAATGTGGGCTTAACAATTCTGGTTTCCCTGGACCAACCACTGATTTCGTGTGGTGTTAGCCCAAGTGCAACCCAAATTAAATGTGTTGGGAAGGAGAAGAAGGATGAAACAAGAGGGAAATTGGATGTGGGGATGTTCAACCAACAGACATAAGCGGGGGAGAGTGAGAGAAAATGGGTTGTTGTGTGCTTATTTCTCTAATAAATGGCTTGTATTAATTAGAGAATTATTTAAATAAAAAATGTAAGGTTTTATCTCTAATCTTTTTCTAACTAGTGACTTAGTTACTAGTTTAAAACATGTCAATTGTGTCTAACTTTAATTGTTTCTATTTCAAATCATTTTTTCATTTATAACACAATTAGTCTTAGAAATGTGGGCTTAACAATTCTGGTTTCCCTGGCCCAGCCATTGATTTCGTATGATATTAGCCCAAGTGCAACCCAATTTGCTTCAATTCCTATTAATTGAATGTTATTCAATCACTAATTAATCCTATTGTTGCTAAAATATTAAAAAATTTCATTTTTTGTATAAATCAATGTGACATAATTTGTGTGTGAAATATTTCACATTTAAATTATTTTCAAATTTTCAAAATAATTTTTCATATTTTTCTACAAATTTTAACTAATAGTAATGCATTTTTAAGCCAAAAATTGCTAACTAATAAATATTTAAATTTAATTATTTTTTAATTATTCAAAATAATTTTTGTTTAAAAATATATTTATGATATTTTTTCCATAATTTTTTAGATAAGGAAAGAACGCTGGTTTTACTTCTCAATCAACTAAAGGCAATTTCGTCATTTTACACAACATTATTTGATGTTTCTCAAGAAATTCCTAAAATTATATTTAAATATTCAAAACACTATTCTAAGCTAAGAATATTTTTTTTTCCATTATTTAGATTACTTAATCAAGTTTTTATCTTAATTTGATTTATGATTAATTCTAGGATTATAATTATCATTTTTACAATTATTTGATATAATTCTGTATAAATAATTACAATTATTTTCTCTAAATTTCTCAGCATTTTGAACATAACTGTGAAGTCAGAATTTTGAAATCTTCAGTCGATTCATTACATAATGTAACACGAGGGAAATTTGATTCCTTCACACACATAATTACATTTCAAAATATGGCCTTGCCCCAAATTTTGCTAATTGGATTGAAATTTGATTCTAAACTCAAACATGAATTTATTCAAAATTAATGAGTTTTTCCATTCAATATTGGGTTGAAATCAAATGAGTATAATTGACGTGATAAAGCCTATTTCTACGTTGGTTTTGTTTAAGAAAATATAATAAATGATTAGTTAATAACAAATGAACTTATAGTTGATAGCTGATAACAAATAAGTAAATTAATTTAATTTTAAGTGTTTGTATTTGTTTTCTAATTAGGTGTAGGGTTTAATTTTAAAATAAAGTTTAGCTACCAATTTAGAAATATAAATAATGTTAAAATTTAATTAAAAATTATCAAGTCTTTATAAATTAATATTTTTATTTCTACAAAATACTGTTCTTACTTTTAATGTGAGTGAAAGTATATTTCAAGAATATCAATCCCTTGTTGCCATTACCTTAAATTACATATGACTAGATTTTTAGTCATGAAAAAAAAAAAAACTTGAACATGCAAAATAAAATAAAAAAACCTAAAAATAAAATTAGTATATAATTAAAATAATATTTTATGATTTTTTTAATTATGTTTAATTATATAATTAAAAATAAAAATATTCCTAAACATCTCATTATGAATTACCAATATTATTATGAATTCACTTCAGGTTAATAGACTTTTCTTTACATTTTACGTATTTTTATTATAATCAACAACATTCGTGAGTTCATTATAGAATGTATAATTTGAATGGTACATGCATATTACAAATAATATATTATCTAAAATATTATTATTAAATATAAAGAAAGGCTAAAATATAATCCAAGTTAAAAAAAATAAATTCTTTATCAACATTTTTCTTGATGAAGCATCATTAAAAACTAATGAAGAAGGAGAAGGAGAAAGACTTAAAGAAAGATTACGAAAGATGAAAAGACCTATTGCAAGAGCTAGAAATAAGCAAATTCAAAAAGAATTGGTTAGAAGATTTAACCAATTGATAATCAAGCTTCACAAGGATGAAAGAGTTCAATGATGGATCAATTGGAGCTTCATTGGAGTCATATAATGTCTCTATCTTCGCTCAACCGAAAGTGAATTTCTATTCAAGTAAGTATTGATAAAGACTAACAAAATGAGTTTGATGGGAGTCTCTTAAGTGAGTCAAACAAGTTCGTATGATTATTCTCTATTTGGATTAACTTAAGTGAGTCCCTATACTTAAACAACTTTATTTGTGTTCAAACTTTGTTTTTATGTGATTAATATAATAATTGTGCCTATGAGCCTTAGTGACCCTTTAATTACTTTTTAAAGCTTAGAAGAGAAGACTTAGCTATAAATAGGCTTTTCTAAACACATTGTCTCACTTTTGACATTAAATTAATGAAGCTTTGCATATTAGGAGATAATGTCTCCTCTTCGATGTTTGTGTAGAATCACCTTGATCTCATAAATGATTTTCAATTTTATTGTGATGAGTCTCTAAATACTTATTGATTGCTTGCAATCATGACATCTTTCAAACTCCATTTCTCATCTCTTCTACTTACATTTTTAATTTTTGTACATATTCTTGGAGCTTTATCCATGAAAATTGAAGATTGAATTTTTAAAAATAATCAAATTAGAGGATTTATGAGTTGAATTTTATTACTCCCTTTTCTACCATAAGATGAATGTATTTAATTTGTATATGTTTCCTATTTTACTACATGATATAAGAAACTAGTGAATAACTAATGTGTTGCACACTATCTTTATTACTTCAGAAAGAAAGAGAAGGGGAAAGGAATTAAGTTTTACAAATATTAAATATGAAAACTTATAGAATTATATTGTAAGATGATCAAATGGGTAGCAAAGAGTAAAAAGAATGACATATTCATGAGGATTGTAGTTTAACAATGACACAACCAATCAATTATTCTTATATATGTTTAAGAATTATGAAAAAATTAAGAATTTTTAGGTTTTTGATAGAACACAATAAAAAAAAAAAGTATTATATTAAAGAGTAGACATTCCTGATGAAAATTTAAATAGTAGCATACAAAAGTCATTTTTATATTAAAGAGTGGACAACTCACATACTTAACTGAATTGTGTGATGAGATTTTAATTTTAATAGAATAACTAGATTGGTGGAACTCTAAAGCATTTTAGTCAATGAAACTCGAATATGATCATTTCAAGAACCAAGTTTTTTTAAAAACGTGAGATTATGTGTAGAAAAAGAAGATATTTTAAAAAATTGCTAGCTTAACAAATTTATTTTTTGGCACAAGCAAGCATAATAGATGAATAATTAATAGTTTTTATTTCTTTTTATGATATTTTAATTAGTTTCGTAGTTCTTCCCTTGCTTTCCTGTATATATGTCCAAAATATATCAAACATCAATGCCGTTCTTTTTGAACTTAAGTCGACGAAATGGAAAGATAGATATTGGCTACAGATTGTATATAAAACAGTTACTACGTGTCTAATGGAAAGGCCATAATTAGCAGACAAACCGTTGGAGCATCTATGGAGTATTCTCTTGGCTAATTGTGCGAAAAGTAGTTTTTTAATGTTTTCTATTTTTCTTTGTTCTTTGGCATCGTAAATTCAATAACACAATAACACAAGTCCATTCTAATTTTGTGTCTCATACCACATTTATCTTTGAAGAAAAAAAATAGTGAACACCTCAATACTAATTAACACCTGGAGAGAAAAAAAAAGATAAAAAAAAGACTGAAAATAAGATATGACAAAAAAAAAATGTAAAATAAGTATTTACAATATTAAAACATTCGTAAATAATTGTTCTTTACCTTTATCAGCGAAGTAAAATTCATAGTCTAAAAAATGTCTAATTCTTAACTAAGTTTAGAATTAGATAAAACAACTGATTAACTTTTATATTACTTGATTATGAAGAGTTATGCATTAAGGATGATTGGAACTTGGTTTGGAAATTGTCTATTCCACCAAGGGTCAAGAATTTACTTTGAAGATTATGTCGTCAATGTCTGCCTACAAGGATTAATCTAAGGAATAAAGGGGTGGATTGCTCTATTTTTTTTCCATTTTGTCATTTTAATGTTGAAACAAATTACCATGTGTTTGCAGCCTGTCCAGTTAATATGGGATGCTGGAATATTCTGAATATCAGGAAGGATTTCGATAATATGACGCATTCAACTACTGACTTTTCCCAATGGTTATTTCAGAAATTGTCTTCTTTGAGAAAACAGCAAAAGCAGCGTATATCAATGGTTTTGTGGAGTATTTGGCGACGTTGAAATGAGAAGTTGTGGGATAATAAAGATTATACTGATGCATTTATTGTGTAGCAAGGTGATGTGTTCTTCCAAGATTGGGCTTGTGCAAAATCCTTGAATACTTGTTTTTTCCATCAACATAATGTGCAGCATGCATCTAGCTGGGAACCGCCTTTGAATGGTTGTTTAAAGTGCAACGTAGATGCAAGTTTCTTTAAGGAAAATAATGTAACAGGTTTTGGAGCATGTATTAGGAATGATTTGGGTAACCTGATTATAGGCAGAACTAATTGCAGTTTACCTTGTTTGGAGGTTCAAGAAGATGAAGCTCTAACACTTCTTTATGCCTTGCGTTTTGCAGTATGCTTGGGCTTGGAGAATGTGTCTTTTGAAATGGACAGTAAAGGAATGATGGATAAAATTAATAGAGTGGCTGCACATAATGCTGAGGTGGGAACTATTGTCACTGAGTGCAGATCCATAATCTTCCGTCTAGGTTTTGTTAAGAGACAAGTCAATGGTGTTGTTCATTTGCTTGATTGGGCAGCTCCATCATTTCCTTGCCTTTATACTTTTAATCATATAATCCCTTGTATTCAACACATTAATAATGAAATGATGAGTTTATTCCGATAAAGAAATTTTTTTATATCACTTAATTGTTGCAACCAAGGTTTTAAGGTTGAAGGTTTTGGTTTATCTTTTTATGTTAAACATGTAAAAATATGACATTGTATTATATATTTAGAAATATAGATATGTGTGTGACTTTTGCTCTTATTTGATTGGAAATGTGTTTATTATATTTTTATGTTGAAGCATAATTATTTTAATTGATTTTATGAGTATGCAATTAATTATAACATGTTTTGGAAACTTGGAATGAAAAATTCAAGCAAATGTAATCGATTATAAGAAAATTTAATTGATTACATGCTGTCTAGAAAAGCTAAATTCTAAATTGTATTGATATAGCTAATTACACAATTCATTACTCAAGCAATCCAGCTGATTTTTTTAAAAAAAAGTTTACTGTTTTAGATTTTTTTAACAGAAATATACAATCTATCGTGTAATCTGTTAAATCAATTATGACTTAAAAATCTTTATAACATGGTTTTTTCTTTCAAAATCAATGTGACACAAAAAAGCTCAAAAATCATTTCAAAAGTTTAATATTTTGTTTTCAAGAGAGAAAGAATTGGTTAAGGATTATGTATATTAAGTTTTCATTTGCTTTAAGAAAATGAAATAAAGGATCAATAATCAAATTTTTTTTTTAAGAGTTGCATAAGAAAGGATTCATTTTTTGATCTACAATACCATGTGTATTCTAATATTTGTTTGAATTATTTTATTTTTTATGGTGTACATCTTAGATAGGTTCTAGGATTTTCTTTGAGTAGTGAGAGACTACTTGTATATTCTTCTTGAAGGGTTTGAGAAGAGAAAATTATAGGTTGACTATGTGTACATGATATGTGTAATACTTTCATATATAGTGTTGGAAGGGTTTGGCTAAGGTTGTCAACTAACACGGGATGTGGGCTTAGTTTCGGTTGAACTAGTATAAATTTTTGTGTCATTCTTTCTTTCTCCTAATCTTTTTTTTATAAAATTGATTCTTGATTTTAAAGATTTATTTAATTGATTTTCTTACATATGTGTTGAGGGTTGAAATCTTTTTGAAAAAGCTTTTGTTGTGACATTTAAAACTTTGATTTTTCAAAAGAAGAGATAAATTTATTCACCCCCTCATCTAGATTTCCTAGTCAGATTCTATATTGATAGCGCAATATTCTAAAGTGTTCATTTTCCATGTATACTTTAAATTCACATCAAAGGACATTGAAGAAAGAGAACAGAGCACCCAAAACCTTAATGCCTCCATCAATACTCCCCCAACTCTACCTAACCATTGGCTTAGACAATCACTCCAATTGACCCCTATTTATACAAGACACACTTTAATGTCCCTTTGTACGTGTCCTCTTGGTATTGGCTCCTAGAGACCATGCGCTTGTATGTGTACAAGTTTATCGACTCCATATGCAATACGAATGCATTGTTATGCATTTCTAACATTTTAGAAGCACAATGCTTGCCTTGTGTTGTCACCACGTCTTAACAATTTTAGAGGACACTTGTTCAATGGTTCTACATCCATTTAAGGCATCCATAATGGCAATGACACACTATGCTTAGTCTAGTTGGTTGATCGTTGTTGTAAGACTGATCATCATTGTAATGATTAGGGTGATGTAGGTGGTCATGACATGTGTCATAAGGAGGGTTGTCTCTTGTGAGAGTCGACCCTTATGGAGCACTTCCAATTAGACATCCAACAACCCACCAAACACCAAGTCAAAATGCTTAAGTACTTAAATTGTCTAAACAATCTACCTTAACCGGAGTTGGTCATAATAAGACATTTTTTATCGAAGGACTCACAACCTACTAACACTAAATAAAAAAATATGATCGGTTTTTTCAAGAGTTAATTTTTATAAGATATTTTCCATCAAAAGATTCACTTTATAATCACGCAAATTTATAAATAATGACAATTTACTTTGTGCTTACTATTCC
The DNA here is from genome assembly GCA_026544285.1 of Pachyrhizus erosus. NCBI lineage: Eukaryota > Viridiplantae > Streptophyta > Magnoliopsida > Fabales > Fabaceae > Pachyrhizus > Pachyrhizus erosus. The sequence continues at coordinate 5,114 of JAMLFT010004599.1, read as the reverse complement.
ATTGGAAACTATCAAAATGTTTAAAATATAAACTTTTTTCACAATTACAAACAAAATCCGAGTTCATGATTTGACAGGGTCTCATAGGTTGACACTCAACGGTGGCAGCCCAATCCAAAGAGTCGAAGACGACAAGAAGCCTCTAATAAGCTTCTGATGCGTGTCAATAAGGTTGGCTAACATTCACAAAGGCAGAGAAGAAGCTAGAGTGAAATTGAGAAAGAGAGACCAAGACCAAGATGAGGTGTCAAAGCACAAAAATATGAGGCCCCAAATCGCTAGCCTTACATTCTCTTACGTGCGTGTGTACAAGGCCAGCCCAGGCTTCGCTTACCTTATCCTATCCTAACTTTGTTTTTCTATCTCTCGCAATCTCTATTCTTCTCTCCCCCTTACCCTTTTTCTTTTGTGTCCCCTCAGCTACTCTCTCACTTCCTTCTTAATTCCTTTACCGTCTCTCTTTTTTTCGATAAAAGCTCTTAGCTTCAATCCATTATTCTCTTCCCCACTATCCACTCTTTTTATTTCCATTAAAATTCTCCAAAAAAAATCTTATATTTCCTTCCTTGTTATAGTTTTTTCAAGCAGCTTCCTTCGTCGGTGGTTTAATTAATTTCCTTCTTGAGGCTCAAACTCCTTCTTTTATATTACTTATTACATAATAATATAATATATATTTTTCCTCTCATTGGTTGTTGTTATTTTCTTTGTTTAAATATAAAGAAAATTCCAGAGTTCATGGACGGAGATTCTATTAATTTCGTCCCCGTTCACATGCAGAGGGATTCTGTTTATTCGATGAATTCAATTATTGTCTCTTAGTAATTTCCGTCCAAGAGAACTTATAAATTTCGGAAACATTACCAATTCGTCTGATTTTTTTGGAGTGCAATGGCTCCCAAAACTGGGAAAACCAAACCACACAAGGCCAAGGGAGAGAAGAAGAAAAAAGAAGAGAAAGGTTAATTCATAATCTACCTCATCTCTGCAATTACAATTAATTCCTCTGCTTCTTCTTCATTCTAATTGTTACTTTCAAACACAACACAGCTAGTAGCTGACTATAAATATTCCTCTCCCATGATTTGATTTGAAAACGGAAACAGATGAGATTGGTGCTTTACTCAGTTTTAGCAAGTAACACGTGATTTTTTTCCCCTATTCATTTTTTGTTGTTACATTACCATTTACGTGATTAGAAAATTCAAAATCCAACGCCATCTTTGTGGTATCCAAATGCATTGCTTATCTTTCATCTCATTGGTTCTGGAAATTCTCCACCTAATCCTTTGGAAATTGCTCCTAATGTAAATTACATTACCCTCTGCAGTTTTGCCAACCGTCATCGAAATTACAGTAGAAACACCAGACGAATCTCAAGTTACCCTCAAGGTATGGGATACGGAGTAATTACATTTTTTTTTGTCGTTTTGTTCGTATAGTAATTTTTTTTTCATGGATTGTAACTATTTCTTTTAATATCACCCTTTAAACTAAATATAATTTTATAGTACGTGAAAAAAATATGTTAAAACTAAATAAAATAATGTAATATTACCTATCTTATATGGTGCTGACCAAATTAAACTAATCAGATTGATGAATATCAACTTCGTGATAGTGATTATGCTTCTCGCAATACGTGTTTAGTTATTTTCTATGATGTATTTGTGATTTGAGTTCATAAACTAAATTTTGACATTGACCCATTCCCAATGTGACTAATGCTTTTAGTGTTTGCAGATTTTATTTTAATTAACTTTGCAAAAGTTTTCGGAAGTTCCAAATTTAACCGTATATTCTGTAATTCATGCTTATCTAATAAAATAATCGTATTTTTTTTGTAATATGAGCCATGGTTAAAAGACACCATTTTTTTTGTATTTTTAAAAAAATAAAAAATTAATCACATTTATTTTGTTATTAATTTTTTGTCTCAAAGTTTTAACAGCTTATTTTTTAAAATTAATTATTTAAATTCACATGTCATTTTATTTTTATTTTAAATGGAACTTTTTCATAAAATGGAAAATATTAATATAATATATAATATATAATACAAAGATATTCATTAAGTTATTTAAAAATCTGTGTTGTGGTGTGCAGGGCATTTTATTTTGTTATTTTGTTATTTTGTTATTTTGGTTTTTTCAACAACACGTTGGATTTGTTGTGGTGTGCAGGGCATTTCCACGGACAGGATCCTAGACGTGAGAAATCTTTTAGCGGTACACATTGAGACTTGTCACTTGACCAACTTTTCCTTATCTCACGAGGTACGCTTCTCCACTACCATTTTTTTTTTTTTTTAAATGTTCTTAAATTAATTTTTGAATCTGAAAATATTAATTATTTTAATATATTTTTTATCATTTTTTTTATCCATGTTCAGGATTAAAAGGAATGATTTTTTATAAAATTAAAAACTAAACGAAAATATTTAAAATGAAGGATTATATAACCATGCCACTTTTTATGCCCGAGTGTTTATTCCTTCTGGTAAATCCTTGTCATGCCTTGTTACAAACAAATATAAATGGTGTGTGCATAAAAGCATAACTACTCTCATGCTATTGGAAAAGGAGAAAAAAATACATTGATTTGTATAACATTTAATTTTGACATCTCGGTTGTGTTTTAAAATTTTTATTACACAAGAAATATATAGAATGCACTCCTAAAAATGCAAAATTCTTACGTTATCAGTGAATTACGAATTGATATCTACGGACATATTTTTTATTTTTGTAATCTAAATGATATCTATTTTTCTAAAAAAATAATTAATTCTAATGTAAAAATTTGTATACTTATAAAATTAAATTCGTTTATTTGTGCCAAAGCAAACATAGGTATTTTAGATAAAAATTTGATTGAAATAAAGGTAAGATATTGACTGAACGACGAGGACGTGCAGTTGCATTAATTGATGCCTTACCATACTCCAACTAGCGAATGGCCAATGAAGTGGTGGGTGGACATTTTTTTCATGGTTTGCATACATTCCTTGTGCTTTAACAAGTTGTTCCAGCACGCCTTATAAATCATTAATGACTATTTTTACTCGTCAAAAACCATTTAAATCACGAGTTTGAATATACAACAATATCCTTACTATATAATAACAAGGTATTATTGAGAAAATATTTTATCTAACAAGGTGTTAAGATATCTCTAAAAAGGTATTTAGAAAAAAAAAATTGGAATGAGTTTTATCGTTCTATTTTTTCACTAAAAAAATTACTGGATCGAACGAAACAATCATAGTAACAAATAATTATTATATGTAACAGCCAATAGAAATAACCATAATTGCTATACTGTACATTTAGTACATGAAACACTTGGTCGGCGCGCGAATAACTACCCTATACCTAAATAAATTAACTATTTATAATTAAAATTTAAAAACGAAATAGAAATGCCATGCAATTATTGGAAAATCGTAAATGCATAAACTTAACGTTAATTAATAATACATAAATATTTTTCTTTTTTGAAAACTAATCAATAATTTACAAAGCTATAGATCGATACAATGGATAAATAGTCACTTTTATATTAAAAAATATAATTTACTGTCACTCAAATAAATGATAGTATTAAAGTTTTAAAAGGTTGTAATACTGCAAATTATCTATACTTTAATCATAGCATTAAAATAATTAAGTTTATATGTATATTTATGTGATATATTATTTATTTAGATAATAATTGATAGTGTATAGTAGATGAAATGTGATAATTTGATCTATACATTAAAATTTATAATGAGAATGTGACAATTCACGTATTACCTATTCATTAAATTATTATGTGTTATCTAAATGTATATTATTAATTGTTACATAAACATATAATATATAACATAAATAGAGACATTAATTTTAATAATTTTTTTTACAAAATTAAAGTTACACAAATTACTATATTTAATCTTTATTATAAGATTAAAATCAAAAGTATGATTTTTTTTTTTTTATAAGATTTAATTTAAAATGTCTTATGTATTAGTTATTTTTTTGTAAAAATATTTTTAATTAAAGTTAATTTTAAAATGACATAATCTTAGAAAAAAATATGATTTATTAATATTTATTAATTTTATTTCATAATAATTTTAAATAATATTAATTTAAAATAAATTTAATACTCTCAATTAAATTAATCAAATTTTGTAACGTTGATAAATTAATTAGATATTATGAGTTTCTCATTCTTTGTTTTGTATATAGGTTTATTGGGTGTTGAAAAATAAAAATTATAACAGTAGCCTAAAATTATAAATTGTTGGCATCCATATTGAAATTTGCAATAAACTAACAATGGCAGTATAGTTAAAAAGAAGTAGAGGATGAAACAGTTTCATATACAATAGTGTAGAAATATTAATGTCTAACAGTACTTGGAATAAAATGATGTATGAAAGAAAATAATTGCAATGATAGGCGTGGTGGGATAAGTAGTTATTGAAATTGAAAGGGGTGGTTATTGAAATAGAATGCATTCCAAAGCCTTGCATGCCTTCAATTCAGTCCAAAGCTTCATTCGCGCTAGTTTCGTATCTAGTGATTCGGCACGATTTCTTTAATAAGTTGCTTTTCTTTTTTTAGTCAATTTACTTTAATCTTAACTAATTACTTGCTTATCTATCATATTTAAATTAAGCAAAATTTTAGTGCTTGTATTCGTTGACATGTACCATGGTTGAAAGAGCGATGGCAGAATGTTTGTTACTAATTAACAGTAACTGCAAACACATAAAAATTGTTCTTATTTAAAATGGAAAATTTTATTAACCAGCTACTGCTAACTGTGTTTACATTGTTTGTTCATACTGCTGTGCCTGGACACTTGGAGTTGGATGATCACAACATTTCACCTCATTCTGTGCTTTACTCACCAGAAATAGCTTCTCATCATTGTTAATCTTGTCTACATAAAGAATTTTGCCACATTTGTTCTGATAAAATACTCGAACCGTTTGGAATTCCCAAATGTTTTGTCGCCTCCTTTATTAGCTCTTCAATGCTTACCATGTTGGTTTCTTGAAAAGTCAAAGATCAACGGAGCTGAGGAGCAAAAGAAATTTCAGCTGAGAATCTCGCTTGAGC
>JAMLFT010004598.1:0-19182 GCA_026544285.1 Pachyrhizus erosus | reverse complement strand
TACATTTTTTTAAAAAATTTAAATCAATGTAATTGATGCGTTATATTTTTAAAAGACTTATTTAAAAAAATTAAAAACTAATATAACAATATTATATTCTTTTAGGAACTAAAATAACGATTTCCTCTAGATAATTCTTGAATACCATCTTGATATAAAAGAAGAGTTAACAAAGAAAATCTGCTGTACTTTATTTTGTCTTCTAAACAAAATAGAAAGTCATAAAAAATAAGCTGACACGTTGAACAAAAAGATCATTTAGCTTTATTTTGATGGAAATCATAATCGATAATTAATTATAACATTTAATACAAGTTTTAGCATTCAAATAATTCGAGAATTCAAACGAGTTCTTGATCTCCAATGTTTACTCATGCTTGTTTGAAAATAAGAAGATTGGACACTTAAATTCTAGTGTGTTTAGATGAACCACACTAAACATTTTCCTTCTGCATTCACCATTTCATTTATTTCTGTATATATCTTGTCCATTAATTGTTTTTTAGGCTTTTGTGAGTTATCTTGTGCTTTTTTGTTGATTATATTTCATCTAAGAAATAACTCATTAGTTTTTCTTTTTCTTTTCAAACTTAGAGAGTGAATTCAAACCTAAAATGGCTTGTAGAAAAAGAAACATATTTAACGTTTAGCTTGATGGAGACTGATCATGAATCCTCGAGACTTAGAGTTTAACTCCCTTTCTCGTATTTTTTTTTTTTTTTTTATCCTGTCGTTTTAGTTGCTGTTGATATAAAAATGCTGATCTTAATATGAACTATTTTAAATTTTTTATCTGTATTTGTATGGATTTTTGTAGTGAAGAAGAAGCTAACAGTAACAGTACAGAACTACCAACCTTAACTGTTCATTAACATTCCATACGTACTTCTAATTCTCCTTTGATTATATATATTAATTAATATTTCCTACTTTACAAGCTCTCTTTTTCATAGGAAGTGAAAACAAACGAGAGACACAAAATAACAAACATTTTTGTTAGAAGCAGAGGTGTTGATCACCTACAAAGTGTATGTTTCATTTATCATTTTATTATCTCAATGTGCATATCAGTTTGGTTAAACTCAAGAGTTATATAGATTAGATGATGTCTTATTTGGCAAAAATGTTATTATAAATGTACTTGTAATGTTTTTAATTACTTTAAGAATCTCTCCATCACTTATCAAATTAAGTTTATACAATAGTTTAACATAATTATTCAATCATAAGTTAATATAATTTTTTAAATAATTATTATATATGATAATCGGTTATTGTACGAATATATAAGACTATTTTATATTATAAATATATAGTTTTTTTCTCTATCAAACTATTAATTGGTTTTAACCATCAATTGCAAACTTTCACTTTAGATCACTACCACTTATCATAGTCGACATATTGACTTGGAACGAACATAATTATTAAACTTACATTTCATAGAATAAACGCGAAAAAAAAGTGCAAATTAACACACCGTTGGGGTTTTTCATATTTTTTTTAACGAGAAAAAAATCATAAAATATAAAATATCCTATATAAACATTTAGATTTGTTTAGCACCTGTTTTGGAAATATACAATCAGATTCTTGTATTAACACGTTTTGATGAGATTAAATTAAGAAAACTGCTTCTTAGTATGAAAATAGATACAGAATATCAAATACGAATGGCGAGTATGGTGATTTTCGTCTGTTTCCTTTTCTTTTTATTTTTTAATATATTATTTTCGTCGAATAAAAAAAATATCTCCTTTTATTACTTTTATTTGTGTGAAATTTTGTCATACTAATTAACAGTGCTGTTAATGTAAACATATGTCTCAAATATATTCAATGGTTTAAATTTAAGTATACTCAATTTAAAACAAAATCTTTAGTACATATGAAAAGAAAATTGTAGTAAGATATGCTATTTTGACACGTAAAGAAGGATTCAAGTCATGTAGATATGTAATTATGCATTTACATTGATATTTGTATATATAAAAAGGAATGAATTACATTTCTTGTTGAAGTGATAGCTAAATTATAATTTTATTTTGTACATTTTATTATTTTTTTAGGAGATTAATATTATCACACTTAACATTTTAATGTGAACATGTATATTAAAAATGGTGCATAATTATAAGCATTCTCTGTTGTAAATAAAAAATTATGAACATTTTTTTAATCAACAAATATTTAAAACGTTTTATTTGACATTCCACCAATTCTTTCTGTGTCACGTCAACTCATCTTAAAGTAAAGTAACACTTCCGGTTACAATTTTATGTTGAATATTTTTTATTAAAAAAATCAACATTTGATTCATTAACCATTATTTTAAGAACACTTTTTTTTGTTTTTTATTTTATTTTTAGTGTCACGAACAATTAATTTTAAACATTGTAATTTTTATTTTCAAATTTTAATGGATGAAATAATGAAGTCGATTCTAAACTTCACTCAATCTTTGTCTCATTTTTAAAAATCACAAATGATAATGGGAATTTTGTTTAGTAAGATAAATTAAATCGTAACACATTAATTGGAGAGTAATTTTTCAAATAAAATAATAATAATTTGATTTAAGTACCTTATAAAATTATAAAATGTAATTAATTTAAAAAATATATACTGTCAAAGATTTTGGCGGTTGACATGGTGACACCTTACTCATTCAAAGATATTAACCTTTCACTATTTAAAGCAAAAGTTTTTTTAAAAAAAAACTATTGAAATTCTTATAAATGAATTACATCATATAAATAATAAAAATAATTAAAATATTATTTTTATATTAATTTATTTAATACTTAGATATTTATGACAATTAAAGTAGAATATGAAAATAAATTTAAAAATAAAAATGTAAATACTGCAAAAAAAATAAATTAAAAAATAATTTGTGTTTTTATTATTAAAAAATATTATATTGAACTCAAGTAAAGAATAAATTTAGTTATTTATAGTTAAGAAAAATGAATATTCTGATAAAAAAATTGTTAAAAAAAAATTTAAATAACATAAAAGTCACCAACAACTCTATTTAATTTTTAATTTTTTTAGTGTAAAGGTTTGACATTCAATCTCTATGTTATAGGTTTTTTAAACTTATAAACTTTTAAAATTAAATTTTTTTTGTCATTTGTAAAAATTTATTTAAATGGTCTTGTTAATCAGAACCAAATATAATAATTTTTAGCACAATTTTATTTATGCAAATTTATATAGTTTTACTAAAATAATTATAAAATCAAATTCTTATTTTCAATGAGATCGTGCTTAAGCGAACTAAATAGGTATCGTTTAAGCAAAAATTTGTTTTTTCTTAATATTTTGATTTTTTTTATAAATTTTTTAACATCTTCTCTTAAAAACATAAAAATATACAAAAAAAATAAATACAAAATTAAAAAAAAAATATTTATCAATTATTAAGTACAAAATAGAGCCCTAAAATAAAAAAGATATTAAATAATTACGTCTAAATATTATAATTTTACCAAAATAGATAATAGTTATAAAAAAAAAAAAAAACAAAGTCTAAACAGTGAAAAGTAAAACGGTCCTTAGTTTTGATAGTGATAGATAGATAAGCAACAAACTTGACAAGAAATTGCATTACTGTAAAGCTTGCAAGTGTAAGGATTGAGCAATGCACACAATTGCTAAAGCTGTGAGATTCTCTTCCACTTGGATTTTGGAAGTCGCAAATGTATTCTTTTATTTACAGGACCATTAACAACACCAGTCCTTTGTTGTTTACTACTTTGTTGTTTTATCACCATCTCTCTTCCCTTGACATTCTTTGGATTTTGTCTCCCTCCCCTTCCACTTAAGACATTTACTACTTTGTTCCTTCAATAGTTATGTGAATCAAACAAAACAAACAATTTTTCTTCTTCATTCCCTTGTAACTTCCTTTGAGTTCATTACTTGTCATTGTCAACCAAAATTAATGTGAATCAATCTTAATCATTGTTTATTATTTTTTTAATTATTTATTTATCAATCACAAAATAACAACATGCATGTCACATAGGAAAGGCATTTTGTTCGAACTAAAAATCCACATGATGAGTAAAATTGACTTAATTAACAATTATCAAAATAAACACACAAAAAGATTAAAGTTAAAGAAAAATGTATCATAATTTATACTAATTCAATCAACAAGGGTCACCTACATCCAATTTTCAAGTCACATTTTTTGGATTTTACTCTTATTGACCATTATTTACAATATAGCCAGCCTTTTGCATTTAAGAAAATCCTTTTTGACAACTTAACTCTCGGACCCTTTTTTTACTCTAATCGTCCACTAAAAATCACACAACCTAGAGTACCCCGTGAAAACCAACCTCAAAATCTGAAAACTGAAAACAGCAAGAAATTAGTTTTTTGAATTGGAAAAAAAAACTTTGGATAAGAGAATTACGATTTATAGAAAGCTGAAATTGAAAATCCTCGTGCTTAAGAACTATTTCCTTTATGTTACACTTTCTAATGAAAAGTGCATATTTATTCTCTTAGTCTAAATTTATTAAATCCATTTTTAGGTTGATATTTTTCTCTAGGTGTGGAAGGGGCAATTTTAAAACTCTGATGGCTATATCAAATTTTTATCTAAAATTTATAATTGCAATATTTTCATACCGTACTGTTGTCCTCATAACTTTGTTGGTTATGCTGTTCTCGGAGCAACATCAATACTTTTAACATACACATTTCAGTTAATTGTGCATATTTCTCTAACCTGGATTAAAATTTTTGTATCTACAACACCTTAAGTTTTTTTTTTTTTTTTCATTCTTTTAAGTTGTTGTCACAATTATTCAATTTTTAAATGTTGTCATAATTTCTCTGTTTGACTACAAATCTTTTCCCAATAATGTTGATCACTTTTCAGCCTTGATCAAATTTCTTTCTCTATCTCCAGAATCAGAACCACCCTCCTCCTTTGCCTGTAGTTGCATACTTGCATAATATTTTGCAATAAATACTGTATTAAATACATATATATATAATATTTGATAATAATTTTAATTTTTAAAAGTAAAAATTAGACTAAAAGCCACTTTTTAAAAATTATAATAATTTTAACAAAAATAGTATTTTTTTTTTCATTTGAACATAAAATATTTATATATACCAAATATTAAGTAAAATTAAAATTTATCCCACTCTTATCTTTTCATCTGATCATATTCTTACCATGAAAAAAATCCTTAACGAAATATTTCTTTTCAAGGACAAATTTATTTTTTCTGTGACAATACTCAAGCCATATTATATGATCCTCATCCATCTGAGAAGTGAATGGTGAAAATAAACACTAGTTTGGCAATGTTGGGGTAAATTTTGGAACAAGTCTGATAAAAGTGAAACAGTTATTAGTGTGGTTGCCGGGTGAGAAAGAAGAAGGGAATGGACCCTAATGAAATTTAAGAAAGCATGAAAAGATCTGTCCCCCTTAGATTTCTGCGCACTCTTGCACTGCTATGCACCATTGATCCCCACCATCTTTCTCCCTTTACTTTAATTGCACCACCCACCATAGCCACCTACTTCCCTTTATTGCCTTTCTTTTTCTTTCTCTTTCTCTTTCCTACACAGGACACTTTGAACCCAACTAACTTTCACTCTTAAGTATAAATGCCCTTCCTCTTTTCCTATATTACTTCATCAAAAACCCCACCTTTTCCCTATTTGAAATTAAACTCACTTGCCATCCACAATACAGGTTTTAATTAGTTAAAGAGGACCTTTCTCATGAACTCAAAATCTCGTTTTCCGTTAAGACATATCTTAAATCAGAGGTAAAGTTCAATGTACTCAACCAAAGGAAATGCCTCTAGTTCTACTAGTCAACCACCATTGTTGAGCTGCTTCACATTTTCTACTTTGGTTTATGGTAGTCTTTCAATTTTGAAGAAAACTGCATGCATTGTCCTGGTAGTTCAAGACCCTAAGGTTGAATTTTGTCATTTAGCAGGTGGCTAGCAACTCTAATATTATACTAGTAACATGCTATAATAATTAATATCACATCCCATAGGCTTTTCCTAGGTCTTGTTCATTCCTGTACATCAATCAAATAATTAAATTGTCACTTTTAATTACTAAAGTTACGTTTCAAAAGGAATTCAAGAGATACAATTAAAGACTGTCCGCCCCAAAAAGCAAACAAAATTAAGTATTTACTGAAGCTTAATGCAGATAATTGTTAAAGTGGGAATCTTGGTAAAAAAAAAAATCTTTAATTTAGGTTAATATACAATAACAAAGTGTTTTATGGAGAGAAAAAAAAAAGAAACTTTCAAAACTTGGCAGAAAGCATACACTACTGTGTCGTTTGTGGACAAATATTATTGCAGTAAAGATTTTAAATATATTAAAAATATTACATATTTGAGAGAAGCAAAAGTATGTTTTTGAAGCACAATAGGTTATTTTTGTTTTCCCAACCTTAAAAAAATTAAGTAATGATTACCCATACAAAAAAAGTAATCAATGGTTGCATCTAAATGCTTATAAAAAAACATACTTGTATTCGTGAAATCACGTGTAGCGGTTTTTCAGATAGGTGAAAGAAAGATTGTGGTGAATACAATTAGCAGTGTTCCTTTCTGCGCAGAAAGGTATAAAGGAAAAAACAACGTAACATCTCTGTTTTCCACCAAGAATTTCTAATTCCACTCGGAAATCATAGCCAAGTGACGTCTTAACAATTTTTAATTAAGAAAAAATAAAATAAAAGCCGAAGCTGGAAATTGGAAAGCCAGGTAAGCCTCCACGTCAAAAGCATAACTGAGGATGACGACGTGTGAGACACGTAGGATCGAAAACCCCGGCATGGATATGCCACGTGGCCTTGTCCTAATTTATTTTCCTATCTACCAACTGGGACCCCCTTTATGCCGTTAATAAAAACTGAATATTACTCACACCACACCAGAGAGAGACACTACAGAGAGAGAGAGAGAGAGTGAGAGAAAGACGTTTTGCTTTTTAACGCCGGCGAGGAACATCCGGTCACACTCGCCGGAAAATCTGTTTTCCGTTTCCGTTGGAAAACTCTTCTGGCAAACTCCATAAACTCCGTTCCTGCATTTCACGGTTTCTGGATCGAGTCTTCTACAACACTCTCGGTGCTGTTCTCTTCATCTTTTCTCCTTTGTATCACTTTGAAGCTCCCTCTGAAAAAAAAAAAGTACCTTGCTTGCCAAGTGGGATTTAGGGTTCGGTGTACTCTTCACCTTCTGTGACACTTTCTTATTTTAGTTACTTTTTTTGGTTCTCCGTAACGTTTCCTTGAATTCCCTCACTCACAAATGCCACTGTCGCATCGTGTTCCACACCATTCCCTTTTTCTCCCTCACTCTCAAATCTAGCCGTTACCAAAAAATAAAAATAAAAAGAAGCTTCTGTTTGTGTGTGCTTGTTTATTTTATTTTATTTTTTGGTTTTGGCTAGAGCTTAATCTGAAGTTGGGTTTTGGGTTTTGTTTCCTTTGTCCAAATTCGGAGGCTTTGATCTTCTTTACTTGTTTTCCCCAACTCAATTTCACATGGGAGTTTAGGTTTCTAAAATGCGAGCGTTATTTTCAAGCATGAGAGTGTTTCTTTTTCTTGTGTGGTTGTTGGAGCTGGTTTGTGTGGCGGTGACTGCAGTGAACCCTTCTCTGAACGACGACGTTTTGGGGCTGATTGTGTTCAAAGCTGACATACAAGATCCGAAGGGGAAGCTCGCGTCTTGGAACGAGGACGATGAGAGTGCGTGTGGGGGTGGTTGGGTTGGGGTGAAGTGCAACCCTAGATCCAACAGAGTGGTGGAGGTTAACCTTGATGGGTTTTCTCTCTCTGGGAGAATAGGTCGAGGCTTGCAAAGGTTGCAGTTTCTAAGGAAGCTTTCTCTGGCGAACAATAACCTCGCCGGGGGGATAAACCCCAACATTGCTCGAATAGATAGCCTTAGGGTCATTGACTTGAGTGGGAATAGTCTCTCAGGGGAGGTGTCTGATGATGTTTTTCGACAATGTGGGTCTCTCAGGACTGTTTCCTTGGCCAGGAACAGGTTTTCTGGGAGCATTCCCTCTACTTTGGGGGCATGTTCTGCTCTTGCTTCTGTTGACCTTTCTAATAACCAGTTTTCTGGTTCTGTCCCCTCCGGGATTTGGTCTTTGAGTGCTCTCAGGTCTCTGGACTTGTCTGATAACTTGTTGGAGGGTGAGATACCTAAGGGAGTTGAGGCTATGAAGAATTTAAGGAGTGTTAGCGTGGCGAGGAATCGGTTGACTGGGAATATTCCTTATGGGTTTGGGAGTTGTTCGCTTTTGAGGTCCATTGATTTGGGGGAGAATTCTTTTTCTGGGAGTATCCCTGGTGATTTTAAGGAACTTGCATTGTGTGGTTACCTTAGTCTGCGTGGGAATGCTTTCTCAGGAGAGGTTCCTGAGTGGATTGGAGAAATGAGAGGGCTTGAGATGTTGGACCTTTCGAACAATGGGTTTAATGGTCAGATGCCGAACTCTATTGGAAATCTTCAGTCGTTGAAGATGTTGAATTTTTCTGGGAATGGTTTCACTGGTAGTCTGCCGGAGTCTATGGCAAATTGCACAAAACTTTTGGTGTTGGATGTCAGCCGGAATTCAATGTCTGGATGGCTTCCATTGTGGATTTTCAAATCCGATTTAAACAAGGTTTTGGTGTCAGAAAATGGACCAAGTGGTAGCAAGAAAAGCCCTTTGTTTTCCTTGGCTAAAGCTGCGGTTCAAAGTCTTCAAGTTTTGGATTTGTCTCACAATGCATTTTCTGGTGAAATCACGTCTGCTGTTGGAGATTTAAGCAGTTTGCAGGTTTTGAATTTAGCGAATAACTCTCTTAGAGGCCCTATACCAGCAGCAGTTGGTGAATTGCAAACATGTTCCAGTCTTGATTTGAGCTATAATACGCTAAATGGAAGTATACCTTGGGAAATAGGAGGAGCTGTGTCCTTGAAAGAACTGGTATTGGAAAAGAATTTCCTAATTGGGAAACTTCCAATGTCAATTGAGAACTGCTCTATGCTAACAACTTTGTAAGTTCCTTTCCCCTGTCCCATCTTTCATTTTGGCATTTTATACATGTGCTTGTGTTTACAGTATGCACACAAATGTTGTCATCTTAATAATAGTTAGTTTCATCAGACGGGTTTAGCTAATCTGCATGCTATATATTTGGTGAAAAGGTGTTTAACTCACTTTAATATTCTGTGTTTGATGCATTTACGCTAAAGCCAGCCTGTTTCATTGCTCATATACCCTTGATGGAACCTTATCTTTTTATTTATTTATTCCATGTTCTATTGAGATGTGTTGCCTATCATAATACATAATACATTCAAGACAACTGAAAGCCTTGGCTTTGATTTAGTCTAGCATGTAGTTTTGGTATTTTGGCATAAACATGCACAATGCAATACTTATGTATTTAGCAGCAACAACTTGGTTAATTTCATTCATACTTCTACCCTACTAAATAGAAATGGCAAAGAGGTTGAAGAGAAAATGTCAATAATTCATCTTGGGGAATGGATAGTGACAGTGACATGAATGATTTTTATTATATTTTTTTTCTTGGTACATAAATATCTTTTATTATTGCGTGGCTTTAAAGGTTATTTCATTGCAGTTTCGTGCATTGTTTTTCTTTTCTTAGTAGGTGCTATTATATAGGTTTTCTAGTCCTGAGGTAAAATTTTAAAATTCATACAGTAAGATGAGATCCAACTGCTCCTTTTTTTATTATTGCTCTGACTTCCCCGCTTTTACTTTGTTTTCTTTACCCGTTTCTCTTTTGGTACATTCTGTAGGATTGTGTCCCAGAACAAGCTGAGTGGTCCAATACCTGCAGCAGTTGCAAAACTTACCAATCTGCGAACTGTGGACTTATCATTTAACAATCTCAGTGGAAACCTTCCTAAGCAATTGGCCAACCTTGTCAATCTTCTTTCCTTCAATTTATCTCACAACAACCTTCAGGGTGAACTGCCGGCTGGTGGTTTTTTCAACACCATTTCACCTTCCTCTGTTTCTGGCAATCCATCTCTTTGTGGTGCTGCGGTAAACAAATCATGCCCTGCTGTCCTCCCAAAGCCTATTGTTCTAAATCCGAACACTTCTTCTACTGATACCGGTCCAGGTTCATTGCCTCCTAATGTGGGTCACAAAAGAATCATTCTCAGCATATCTGCACTCATTGCCATTGGTGCAGCGGCTGTCATTGTAATTGGTGTCATTAGCATCACTGTTCTCAATCTCCGTGTTCGTTCCTCTACATCACGAGATGCAGCTGCCCTCACATTTTCTGCAGGGGATGAATTCAGCCGTTCCCCAACTACAGATGCCAACTCTGGCAAGCTAGTCATGTTTTCAGGTGAGCCCGATTTCAGTTCTGGTACACATGCTTTGCTTAACAAGGATTGTGAGCTTGGACGTGGAGGATTTGGGGCAGTGTACCAAACGGTTCTTAGAGATGGGCATTCAGTTGCTATAAAGAAGCTCACTGTATCAAGCCTTGTAAAGTCTCAAGAAGATTTTGAAAGAGAAGTGAAGAAATTAGGAAAAATCAGACACCAAAACCTTGTGGAACTTGAGGGTTATTATTGGACTCCATCACTGCAGCTCCTCATATATGAGTTTGTCTCTGGCGGCAGTCTGTATAAGCATCTCCACGAAGGATCTGGTGGAAATTTCCTCTCATGGAATGAGAGGTTTAATGTGATTCTGGGTACAGCAAAGGCCTTGGCACACTTGCACCATTCCAACATTATTCACTATAACATTAAGTCAACCAATGTCCTTCTCGATAGTTATGGTGAACCAAAAATAGGGGACTTTGGCCTAGCAAGGCTGTTGCCAATGCTTGATCGATATGTTTTGAGCAGCAAAATTCAGAGTGCACTCGGCTACATGGCACCAGAGTTTGCCTGCAAAACGGTGAAAATCACCGAGAAATGTGATGTATATGGATTCGGTGTCTTGGTTTTGGAGATCGTTACAGGGAAGAGGCCGGTTGAATACATGGAGGATGATGTGGTGGTACTTTGTGACATGGTGAGAGGGGCTTTGGAAGAAGGCAGGGTGGAGGAATGTATTGATGAGAGGCTCCAAGGGAAGTTCCCAGCAGAAGAAGCTATTCCTGTGATGAAGCTAGGCTTAATATGTACTTCTCAAGTGCCATCTAACAGGCCTGACATGGGAGAGGTAGTCAACATATTGGAGCTGATAAGATGCCCCTCTGAAGGACAAGAAGAATTGGGATGAATTAATTAACTTGCAATTTTCTTTATTAGGAGGATAGACAATGGGTTGTCCGGGGAAGAAGAATCCGGTTTTATTTATTAAAAGAGAGAGAGGAATTATTTGTTGCAAAATGTTTACTTTTCATTGTAATTTTTTTCTTTGTTAGTCTCTAGTTGTCTGTTTTAAGATTTCTCTATGTTATGCTACTACACCTAGGATGCCGGATTCCTTTTCACCGGGTTCCGTTTTGGACCCCCCCTTTGAAAATTGTTGCTCAATTCCTGATCTTTCATATTCTAGTTTGGTTGTTTTGGTGTCGCGTACTTATTGCTTCGGACAGCTTTTTCCTTACATTTTTTGTCCGTACGCCTTTGGTAGGAAGCTTATGCATAGAGCGCAAGCTCAAGCACAAATATGGTATCATTTTGTGATGTCTTTTTACTCCTCTTGAGGAGGGAAATGTTGGAAAAAGTTTATGGCATCTAATAATAATTTGAGTTAAGATAGTGTTGTTTAGTTCGGCTTGTGTATAGTTGAATTCAAGAGGTCAACTTGCCAAGAGATCATACGTAATATTATGGAATGAAAAATGGAATCAACACCGCATTGTCTCATAGTTTGAAATTTGATCTTGCACTGATTTCGTGTTGGAATGAGGTGATTGTTGGGCTAAAATGAATTTGACAGATACGACTGACTAGATGTTTTTTCTATTTATAACAAACTAAGGAATAAAATTAAGTGCCAATTAAGAAGTGAAAAGTGATTTTCAGGAGCCTAGGGACTTCCTAGATTCTTAGCACCCATTTTAAAGAAAATATTTATTTAAAATCTAATCAGCATTGCATATAATGGAATGGGAAGAAAAAAGCGAGTGTATGCAGAGAGCACGCCTAAAGATCACGACCACAATAGTAAATCTCTCTTATTGGATTATAGAATAATACCCGATATGATGCTGTCGGAATAGAAGCTCTCTTTTCGGTGTATTGCTTCCCATGTTCGCTGCTTTTTCTTTTTCTTTTTTTTTTTTAATTCCTTACTTCCTAGCTTTTTTAATTATTGTGATTTTGAATATATTTGAATGTGCAATTTACTTTATTTAGTCACACAATATTGTTGTGTAACTGACGGGCTGTATCAATTGATAATATGAATAAATTATTAATTTTTTTTAGAAAAACTTGGTACTATGATTAACGCCTTAATTCACACGTTAAAATATATTATAATAAAGATGACAGGAAACATTTTCAAAAATAAAATATATTTTTTATTTCTGTAATTTCATTAATTTTTGTTTAATCCTAAAAAATTCACATTAAATATTTTAATTTCTTGATTTTGTAAAATACTTGTTATTAATATCTCTCTATATTCTAAACTATCCGAAAGAAAAAAAAACCAAAAATATGTATTTTATAAAATTTGAAAATTAAAATGTTAATATAAAAATTTATAAAAATATAAAGACTTGTTTTTAAAACTTACCCTGTCTTAGTTTTTTTATATACCAATGCCAGTAATTTGATTTTTAGCTAGAAGATAATATCTCTAGTTTTCTATTGTTCTTTTCCTATAGTACTTTCCTTACTTCATATTTATTTCCACTGAATTCTCACTATGAATTTTATTTTTTACCAGGATGAATTGAATACATGATTTGACATGACATGTTTGTTTTTTTCCTGTATTTAGGCCAACTAGTAGACCTGTTCCAAACCAAGTAATCTATTGAACAAAAAAGAGAAAAGATGCAGCTACAGATTATTGTAAGTATACTCTTCTTATTTCTTTTACCATATCATTACACGACTAACGAGTAACGACGACGGTAAAAAAACAAATACACACAGTTCTCTAGGCTTCTGGCACATATTCTAGTCTCAAAAGTCAAAAGAGAAAAGAAAAAAGCAGATAAAAGAATGAAGTGAAAGAAGGCTTTACCATGTGCATATACGGGTAGCAGTGAGTTGTCCCTGTTTTGCTAATGCAGTTAGCTATAAATTAACACAAACGGTGATGGCCCAAGGGAACCTAATGCTTGCGTTGCCTTTATCATCGTCAACAATTAAGCACATGGATTCATTCCACTATTACCAGATAGAATTTCATACTTTACATTGTTTTATTTTAATTTTATTTTTGTTAGCATACCTTATACTATAATGTTTTAGCACACCAATTTTATTTTCCAAAATGTAGAAAACGGTATTTTATGAGTTTTGTTACGACAGAAAGAATGCATCTCAAAATATTAAGTGATTTTTTTTTTTAAATAAAAAAATTTGCAAGTGATGTTGATTATGCAAATTTTCGTGATCCATGTTTCTTTGCCCTTAAAACGGCACTAGACAACTTCTAGTAGTGCCGAATACTTTTTTCTTTCTTTCTTGGGACAAGGTAATTTAGGCTTTGACTGAAGTTCCCTATTGCAATGACTTGCGTGGGTTTTTGAATATGAAAAAAAGGGTCAGACCATGAAACGTTTGAGCTTTTGTTTCCCATAGTTAAAAAGCACCCATCTCTATATGGATATTTTATCATCCAAGACCTTCAATGCTCGTGCCAGAACAAACTCCAGCGTATAAAGAACCCATCAACTATTGAGATTCCAAAACTAATGGACTGGTAAAGTACCACCTTAATGTGATACATCAGTTGTTTAGTAAAAACCTTATATTTACATGTGTATTGTCTGGTTGAGGAGTGACGATTTGGCAGTTTCAAGTAGAACAAATTTACATTACAATAATTTAATTTATTTTAGTGAATACTGACTGATATATGTTGTTCATTTTCTTGGATGTAAATACTGCACCCGAAACTAGCATAAGCAGAAACTGCAGCAAAATGCTGGACAAAGAGGAAATGCAACGTAAGAAATGTTGATAATATAGTTTATCTCATTCTTTTTTATATTTTTTTATTATTATTTGCTACATATTTTTATACTTACTTCATTAAATAACTTATACCTACTCTTTATTATCAAACCACCACTAAATTTTATGCAATAATGATAAAAATATAAAAGATGAATGTCCAAAAAGATCATACTAATACTCCTTAATACAAATCTTTGGGATCACCTTAGTGATGAGAGTTTAGATAATATGTATCAAGTTAATGTTCTAATCTCAATGTCTTCACTGTACACAAAAAAAAAATCTTAATATATCATTAATGAAGTCTAGAAAAAGTTAAATGATTGCTTATGGTAATGTTTTGTTTTCAGCTGGGAGACTATCAATGTGAACATGGATCCTCTGCAACTAACTTCTCCAAATCGTCTCTATCTCTCTAACTTTGTTTCATTTTCCTATCATCTTTCTTCATTTGTTTATTTTCTCTTTTTTTTTTCTTTGTTTTTTAGATGTAGAGACAACACACAACAGGGATCCATTTTGAAAAAGTAAAATTGACTAGTTGGTTTTTATTCTAACCTATGTTTTGTCTAAATGTTTCTTGAAAATTAGTTTGAAATGCAAGAAAAAGGTGGGTTGCTTTTGCAACCCAATTTGCAAATGACGATCATTCAAACTTAAGTACAAACTTTAATTCAACAGTATATTATATATATTTTCCAATTTTTACTTTTGCAATGACAAAATGAGGCTACTTAAAAGTTTTTTTTTTTTTTTTTGTTTTGGAATATACACTTGAGTTGGTCAAGTTGTGAGAAAATTAGGTAGTTTATATGAATTAATATCTTCAAATAGTATTATTGTCTGTTGTATTAAAAAAATTAATGAAAATAAGTTATTTTCACCTTCATAATTCATATGTTTAATAGTTGATAACAACCTCAAGACCAATATTTTGGATGAAACTTAAGGTATAAGAAAAATATTAATAATATATTTTTTAATATTTTTTTATGATTGGTTAAAATTTATTGAAAGTCACTAATTTGGATTAATCTCACGTTTAAATAAGGAAAAAGAATTATTAGATGAGATGTGAGACTCACTAAAATGGATAATTTTCAATACATTTCAATCAATCATAAAGAGTATTAGAAGGAGAATGTAAGAGAATGTGTTGCTAAAATTCTTTTAAGATTTAATTTATGTAATTAGTTACATCAATCCAAAATATTAAATTAATCCAAGTTGTTAAAGATTGATCAAAATTAACACTTCATTTAAGTGTTGAATTCCTATAATTAATACATATATGAATAGTGAATCATCCTTTAATCTAAAATAAACTTATTTTATTACTAAATCAAAATATGGTAATATTATTTTTACAACTTTGAGCTTAATACTAAAAAATTAACTCATATCAAACCTATAAATACAACAATCATTAATGTAATGAGTACCATCTTTCTAGTAAAATTGTTCTTTATTAACTTTGTTTAAATATATTTTTTAGGTATTCACCCTTACCCAAAATGTTTAAGTCATGTTGAAGAACAATATTATTGTTAGAACATCTCAAGTCTCAATCCATGAAAAATATACTTAAACTAAAACAACCCAAAATTCAATCAAAGTCCGTTGCCCAACCTTTAACACTTAAGTTGACACGTTCTTTGCAAGATTAATAGAAATCTCTTATGATTTTTTTTTTTCAAATAAGAGTGAAGGTTATATTTTAATATTTATGTAGATGGAGTTACTTTAAGGGTTTTTAATCAAAACTTTATTTTTAATTAAACAATAATAGAAAACATTTAAACTATTACAGTTAACTTAAACTACCTAACACATATAAATTAGCATGAGATTATTTTAACTTAATCTATGATTCTAAGTTGAAATCTTGAACATATAATTATGTTAAATATTAAAAAAAATTGCTAAATAAGGTTGTATAACGTAGATGATACATGTGATATCATAAATAAAGAATTATTACACTTCCGTTACCTTACTGTTTTTTTTTTTTCAGTCAATGTCCTTTGCATTATTCAAGTAACTCAACTTACAATTAAAATGTAATTGACTTTGCGTGAAATAACAATTACTATTTGATTATGTACTCTTCTTATGTTTTGGAGATAGACCAATTTGTTTAAATTTTTTTAAAAAAATATTTATGAAAAAATATTTTCCAAAAAAGTATTTATTTAAAAAATAAATAGGATTTGCTTCATAAAAAAATAATTTTTTAAAAAATAACATACACAAACACATAAAAAAGAAAAAAAAATTACTTTATTTTACATTTTCTTATGCAAAGAATTATTTTCTGCTATCAGGAAGACTTTTATTATTAAATTTATGTGAATGTCATGGTAGGACCTATATAGTAAAAAGAACCTTTTAGGACACGTGAGTTTAAGAATTTCTTCGTGTCTTTGCTTAGCAGTTAGCACAACCAAGTTGCAAGATTTTATTTAGGGTTAATTATGATTTTTTTTGTTAAATATGGATTTATATTAGTTTTAGTATTTTAAAAGTAATTTTATCGTATTTAATTTTTTAAAGTTTTTTATTTAATTCTGTTATTTTTGTTCTGTTAAAAGTTTATAACAATAGTTATTTTAATATTAATATTTTTATTTTTAACATTAACATTAACATTGTGTCATATAAAAATAAAAAAAATTATATTATAATTTTATTATTTTTAAACAAGTATATATAATTAAACTCATTACTTCTATTATTGATGAAACCTAATTTTAAAAATAAACATTAACAAATGTATTAATGATAATTATTTGAATCTTAACCACGTTATCTATAATAAGTGGAAATATTTTATATTTAATAGAAAATTTTAATAAAAAAATAAAATATTTTAAAAAAAATTGAAATGTCAATAATCACACGTAATGAAATTATTGTTTGAAGGGATAAAATCAATATGAATTAATATTTACAACATCAAAATCATGTTTAACTCTTTTATTTATGTCACTATCTTTATAAACTGCCATTCTTTTCATTTTAGTCCTTGATGCAATAGAAAAAAAATAAAAATAGGTATACAGCCAGCAAGACGAACAAACCCAAAAAAGACCAAATTGTGCACATGTTTGTCCACCTAAATCTAACCAACGTTAATGTTACATTCGACACTGAAGGTGGATGACTTCAACTGTTAAATGACTTTACTTGATGCTTTGATAAAATTGAATTATTTGATATCGAATGGTTAGCTCTTAGGAACTATGAAAAATCACTTTGAGCTTATTGAAAGGTGAACATATATGATTAGGAGGAATCCCTTTAAATACCATTTGCTTCCTGACATTTTAAATGCACCAAATAATTGAGAATATGATGGATACACTATAATAAAAAATAATTAGAGTGTGATTGAAGATTTAAATTGTCTCCCTAATTCAATCTTCAATTCTTTAAACTCTATTGCATAACTGGTGTGCATTGAATTTGTGACCCAAACCAAACCAATTGAATCCAAGGACATAGGAGGATAGCATGCTCTAAAGATTCTAGAGCTTTCTTACATATAAGAAAAGAATTATCTTTCACTAATTCTCTTTTAAATAGGCTCTTCTTAATTGTCACTACATTTTCACAAACTTTTCACATGAATAACTTAATCTATTTATGAACTTTGGCTTATCAAATTGATGATATTTGACTACTACTTCCATACATTTTCTTGGCAATATGATAATTTATTATAACAGAATATATGTTTGATCCTGTGAGAGGCCAATAGAGTTTATTTTGACCATGAGACGAATGAATGCAATTTTGAAGAACATTAGTCAAAAGGATGGAGATATCAATTTCCTAACTTGTAAATTCCAACTGTGATTAAAGCTTTCAATCAAGCAATTTAACTTAAGATGATTCAGTGATTCTACCCATTGAATAACGTTGTCACCCCCAAAACAATTCTTTCAGTTAGTAGTGAAAACATTAACTTCATCCCTATTTGTTATTGCCCATTGTTTGTGTTTTAATGAACTTTTTCCCTTGAAAAATACTATACCTAATCCAAGAGGTTTTTTTTTCTTAATTTATTTTTTGGCTATGAGAAAATCATAATTTAATTCAATTATAAAGTTTACGACCAAATCTTAGAAATGGCTAATAAATGTAATTAAATGCTAAATAAAGAAAATAAAGCTTTTAAAGAATGAAAAGCATGCTCATCCAAGATAGGTTGTTACTCTTAAATTATTTACCTAGAGATATTATAACTCTTGTCATTCTTTTAGTTGTTGGAAATGAAATTCGTAATTTAGCTTTTATTTAAGAGCATATATATGGATTGCATATTTATGTATGTTTGAATTAAAATTTGTAAATTTAAATTTGTAAACTGAATTTTGTAAAAGCAACTAAGTCTTACTTCTATGAAAATAAATTTTTAAACAAAAATTTTATTTATAAATGTACCTTTCAGAGTAGTTAAATATATCACTAAAATAATTTTATTATCCAAAAATACGTTTAACATCAAAAATGCTTTTTGAATTGAAAACCGAACATGCTCTTTTAAATCTCCTCTACAAAAATTATTTTTTTAATATGACAATTATATTCTTTTAGTCAAGGAAGGATTGATGACAGATATACGTATAATAGTGTGAAGTAACGACTCTTACCAACTTTTTAACATTTCTATTATAACACACCTGTATAATTATAAATTGTTCTTATAATTAAAAAATATAATAAAAAATAATTTGTAATGTAAGTATTGCTCCCACAAATTAACTCTCAATCTCATTATTTTCATTCTTTTAATTAAATATTTTTAATATTTTTTCTTTTCTTTATTTTGAATGTGCATTTCATATATCATCTCCATAAATAATAAAAAAATTTCTCAATCATTTCAAATTATTATTCTTTTATTTTTATTTACATACTTGAATTTTTAACCATTTATCTCTTTTAATTTATTCTCTTTTATCTTAATATTTAAATTAAATTTATATATTTTTTTAAAAATTATTAATAAAAAAT
>JAMLFT010004597.1:0-19182 GCA_026544285.1 Pachyrhizus erosus | reverse complement strand
ATTAAATTTATTCATATATATATAATATAACTTATTATTTAATTTTTATCTATAATTATTATTTAGCATGCCACTCCCTAACAAAATTTGCCTTATGCTTTTCATTCAAATTACCATACTCATTAGTTGGAAAAGGTAAGATATTTAGAGGAGTCAAAGCCTTAAAACACATACACAACTTCAAAAAGAGAATAAGTAATAAAACCAACAAATCTATTATAAACAAACTCAACAGATGACAAACATTTCTTCCATTATTTTAAAATATTTTGAATGCTGGCACACAACAAGAAAGTAAGTGTTCTATTTACAATTTCAGTTTGTTTATCTGTTTGTATAATAGCACACAACAAGGATGTAAGTAGAAAATAAGAGTTTTGCTCATAGCTTATTCCATAAGGTTCGTAAAAAATGACTTAGGAACTTCACATCTCTATAACTTATCATAATTCTAGACAATCCATGCAAAGGCACAACTTCTTTAAAGAAAAAATCAACAATATGTATTGCATCATTGGTTTTAGAACATGCAATGCAATGTGTCATTTTAGTAAACCTATCAACAATAACAAAAAAACAAAATATTATCTTTTCACTTTGAGATATAGGAAATCCTAATACAAGATCCATTGAAACATCAATCCAAGGTTAATTAGGCATAGACAAATGAGTATAGAAACCATGAGATATAATCTTAGATTTAGCTTGTTTACATGTAATGCACTTATTACAAATAAATTGCATATCATATTTCATGTTAGGCCAATAAAAATACTCATGCAAAATTTATAAAGTCTTTTTAACTCCAAAATGTCCCATTAATCCACTAGCACAAGTTTATCTAACTAACGTTTCTGGCACAAGTTTTTCTAACTAACATTTCTCGTAGGGAACAAAGAGGTACATAAAGCTTATTGTTCTTAAACAAGAACCCATCTTGCTTGTAATAATCCTCAGAAGTATGTTTAAAACAAACATCTCATACTTGACCAAAATTAGAATCATTGACATACAAATCTTTCATAATCTCAAAACCAAGTAACTTAGTTTGAACAAAAGTAAGTAATGTGTACCTTTTAGACAATGCATCAACCACAACATTTTCCTTACCATTATTGTATTTGATCTCATAAGAAAAGATCTCAATAAATTCCAACTACTTGACATGTCTCTTTTGAACTTTGCCTCGAGTTTTCAAAAACTTCAAACTTTGATAGTCATAATGAATTATGAACTCCGTTGGGCATAAGAAGTGTTTCTAATTTTGAAAAGTTCTTACTAAAGTATACAACTCCTTGTCATAGGATAACTCAATGTTGATCTACTAAGTTTTTCACTAAAATATGCAATTGGTTTAGAGTCCTTCATCAACATTGCACCTATCTCGACACCAAATGCATCACATTCAATTTCAAAAGCTTTATCAAAATTGGGCAAACAAAGCAAAAGTGTGTTGGTCAACTTATCATTCAATAAATTAAAAGCTCTTTCATGTACGTCATCTCATTTGAACACAACATTTTTGTTAGCAAGTTCATTCAAAGGTACAACTATAAAACTAAAGTTCTTCACAAACCTTCCATAAAAACATGCTTAACCATGAAAATTTCTTTCCTTATTTTCATTCTTTGGTATAGGTCATTTTTCCAATGAAAGAATGAAAAACATAGTTCATTAATCTCATGAAAGTGTTGGATGCATTATTTAAGCCAAATGACATAATCATATAAACCCTATTTTATTTTAAAAGTTACTTTCCATTCATCACCTTCTTTCATGCGAATTTAATTATATTTACTTTTCAAATCAATCTTAGAAAACACACTAGAACCATGCAATTCAACAAACATATCATACAATATAGGAACAAGGTATTTATACTTTATAGTGATTTTATTAATGACTTGACAATCAATGCACATGTGCCACATTCCATCTTTCTTTGAACTAAGATTGTAGGAACAAAATATGGACTAAGACTCTTCCTCACAAATCCTATTTGCAACAATTCATCCACTTGCCTTTCAATTTTCTTTCTTTCCTTTGGACTTGTTCTATAGGTTGACCTATTTGGGATTGGAGAACCTAGAATGAGATAAATTTGATGCTTAATGCCTCTTAAAAGAGATAATCCCTAAGGCAATTCTTCTAGAAAAAACATTAGTGGATTCTTGTAACAAAGAAACAACTTCACAAGACAAAGAATAATTCAAATCATTAGTGAAGTAAACATCCTTGTACATCAATACAAGTAGTTTCTTTCCTTCTAGCAAAATACTCTCAACTTATCTTTTCTTTGCAAATACATTCATTTTCTTCTTCACAACACTCATTTTTATTTTTCTTTCTCCTTTTCTTACTTTCACTCATATTTCCTTTTGAATGCTCAATTGCTTTTCTCTCATCTAACACTCTCTTGCAAATCTAATTTTATCCATATATGAATAAACAAGTTTGAGAGGTATTAATACAATGGTGCACTCATTGATAGAAAAGGTATACCTATTTTTGTTCCTATCATTTGTGACTTTTCTATTAAATTGCCAATGATGCCCCAAAAGTAGATGTCTAGCATGCATCAGTGCAACATTACAAAGAACCTCATTTCTGTATTTGTCAATGAAAAATGAAACTAGAACTTGTCTAGTCACCTTATATCTCCACAGTCATTCAACTACTAAAGTCTATATAAATTAGGATGTTTTTTGGTTGACAAATTCTATTTCTCAACCAACAAAGTACTAGCCACATTGGTACAACTTTCACTATAAATTATCATGCTACATACCTTGTCATTTATGTGACACCTAGTATGAAAAATATGCTTATGTTGCTCTATATCACCATCTTCCTTAGAGGTTGTATACTAAGAGCACGCCTTGTAACAAATGCAACTCCACGTATAAGTTCAAGAAGTTCAATATCACTAAAATTCTCCAATGGTGACATCTTATCATCACTTGAGATCTCACTCTCTATGTCTCAATTATCCCTCATAATCATTGCTCTTTTATTTGGACATTAAGAAACAATATGTCCAACTCCTTGACACCTAAAACACTTGATATCGCGTGATTTAAAAGAGGTATAATTTTTAGTTTTACCTTTAGGTGCAACAATTGAGTATTTTGTTTTTCCATCATCTTTAGGATTTGTAATATCTTTATTGTTCTTCCAATTTGATCTTCATGTAGAGTTAGAAGATGAAGCAATTTTGGAAGGATGTTTTGACTTTATTTATTTTTGTACCTAAATTTCTTTGTGCAATAAATCCTTTATCTCCATATAATACTGCAACTCTACCACATCAATTATTTTCTTCTTTAAACCTTCAATAAACCTTGCCATAATTGCTTTTTGATCTTCTTTAACATTGACTCTAATCATAACTATCTCCATCTCTTTATTGTAACCTTGAGTTAAACTTTGCAACATTTTGTGCAAGTCCTTATGATAATGACTTGGTACAAATCTCTTTCCCATGACAACCTTCATTTCTTCCCATGAATAGATAAGTTTTTCTTCATTTCTATGCTTGCTAATAAAAAATTGATCTCACAAGATACTAGTATAATCAGTAAATTCAATAACTACTAATTTTACCTCTATCTCCTTTGAGTAATTATGACAGTTAAACATATGTTCAAACTTTCTCTCCTATTCTAAGTATAATTCAAGATCATTCTTTCCTTTGAATGGAGGGATATTCATCTTAATATTGCCCAAGTAATTGTTAACTTAGGTGTTCATCATGTTGTCTTTTCCTTTCATTATTTCTCCCATTTGAATACTTCTCTTCTTCTGTCTCCTCATGACTTCATCTGGGATCAGTTCTAGACTAGGAAGTAGATTGAAAATCATCCAATCTTGCATTTAGAGCCTTGAATTGATCTTTTACAACTTTCATGAATAACTTGAGTTCAACGTGTCTTACCTCTTCTCCACTCATGATTAAAATGTTGTAAAAATTAAGATAGAAGAAAAGAATTGTACTCACACAACACTATCTCACATGTTTATATTCAAAATATGTTTTAGTCACTCATATTTTTGCTCAATTTGACGTTTTCTCTTTGTTAGTCTTACCATTCTTGTCTTGTACCACTCAACTTCATCTTATGAGCTCTTAAGTAAGAACCTTTAAGGATGATTCTACTGTTGATATGATAACTTTGGAGAACAAGAATATTAGAAAAAATTGAAGAAGAAATTCAAGAGATTTTATTTTTAATGAGACAAAATCAAAGAAAATAAGATTAGAGCTAACACTTTGTGAGTAATAAAATATAAGATTAATTGACATTTTTTTTTTGTGAAATCTTCTTTTGATTATGTAGTAAGTAATTTAAAACAATAAATTGATTATCCTTCAATAATTTTTTTTAACTTTTTTCAATATTTATGTTGGCTTATTGGTCCTTCCTAGTAATCTTAAAGGTTCCATCAAAGATATAGAACATTTGTTGGGTGTAGGTTGTTCTCATGGTTATATTAAAAGATAAAATTTGTCAGACATAATATTCAATTTTCCATAGATTTTATCAGTGACTCAAAATACATGTTATGAAAATGTTGATATTATGTTTGACCAGTGAAAACGTTCATACTTTTCCAAGGTTCTTATGTTCTACATCCTTTTTGCCTTCAATTTCATACTACTAACCCTTACATTTCTTATATTCGGAGTTCTTCAATTTCATACTTAAGCCAAAGACAACTTTGTACAGTCTTTTCTTCCTTTGCAAATTGATATTTATGAATTCAGCAAAAAATATGTTTACAAGTGACAATAGATATATTAGATTTGAATAAAAAGGTACACTGGCACCTTTGAATCCGCATTTGAGTATTTCACTTTGTTATCATATTATGAGTAATAATACATTGGTTGCCTTTTTCTCATATGGTCGGTCAGTGGAAACTGAACCTCCAAATCACATGCAATTTTAATTTTTCATTTTGAACTGACATTTGTATGAAGATCATATCATTGTGAGCAAAGGAGGAACACAAATGATGTGTTTGCAAAAGACGCCTTGCTTACTTGGTAAGGTTCAAATTACTTTTTGAATATCTTTTATTAATTTGATAGTTGTTATTTGATTTGACTGTTATACCCAACTGCAGAATCAAACGACGACATGTGCAAATACTACTTGAATTTTGACAGACCAATATTAAAAGGAAGCAACTGCTTAAGTTGAGGAGAATACCTGTCACTACAATTACAAGTAGAAAGAAAATTTTCTTTCAAGCAGTTTTTGCATTTCTGAATAAATTGTTGAAAAGTTTGACTTTTGTTTCGCTAATACTTTATTACTTCTTATTGAATTGTTGCCAAACTTTATAACTGAATAAACTTTTAATTATATTTATTTAAATTGTTGCCAAAACTTTATTAATCATGCCCTATACTATATATTCTGTGGTGCAATTAGTGCAAGCATAATAGTACTTCTGAAGTTTACTGTACTAATTAATATAAAATTCATTATTATTATAAATTTGTCTTTGGTTCCAATATGACACTTACCAATATTGAATATAACAGGTGGAAAATAAATATTAGAAATTTATATTTGTAAATGTTGTATTTTTTTTGTGTAAAAGTGAATAACTATATATTCCAAAACTTTATTGATCATGTCATATACTATATATTCTGATATGAATGTCTGATTAAGTAGTTTTAGGTAACTTAAATATAGAGTATTTTATACAATTGTGTTAAATTTCAATATATCATTACCAGTGTTCTGAAAGCTGAAATTTTAGCCATGAAAAAAATTTTCAATTGATTAAAGATGATTGAAGAAAAAAAATTACTCTTCTTTTTCCTATCATAAATTCTATTTAATAACATTTACATTCTATTCAATTTTTTTTCTTTCAATAACTGATATTTCAATTAAATTGACCGTCTTAATTAAAAATTAATAATTAATAATTAATACAAAAATGCTAATTAAATACAATTTAAAATTATAATTACAAATTGTAATAACATTATTACGTTTAATTGAAATTTGAAACTACAGTTATTTAGTAAAAATTTTAACATAATTATCATGTTTCATTATGACAAAATTGTCTAAATTAATTGTTTTGTTAAAATATTTAATCCAAACTTTAATTTCATTACCATTCTCTTTAATGTATAAAAACGTAGACATATATTTAAATTAATTCAAGTCAATTATTAAATTAACACAAATTTTAAATTTATACTTTTAAAATATACCTAAATTTAAAAGACCCTTCTAAAATATAGCTAAACCTACCAATATACTTCAATTATAAAATTTAATAAAAATAAAACCTTGATAATTGGAAGTATTAAAATTATGTGTTTTTTTTTTTACATTATTATTGAATTTTATTGTATATTTTATTTTATCACTTAACTTTGGTATGTTTTTTTTACGTAATACATTTTGTAATTAAGAATGAGGGATGCTATTTTTATGTATTTTGAAACTAAATTTTCAAATATTTTATCTTACCTTTAATAATATCCAAGAAATTAATTTGATAGTTAAGTGAATATTAAAAATGGTTAGAATATCCACTAACCTAAATTTTTCATTTCTCAAACATTTCAATTTTAAATGATAGTTGGTGTTCTTATATTTTAAATGTGTAGTGGAATAAAACAGATTGTTCAATACAAATTTAAATATTTAGTTACCTTATGCAACATATTAAATATTTACTCTCTCCATTTATACGTTATTATATAAATATTGAAATCTACAACTAGAGTCCCTTAATAAAAAAAATTCATTAATATTGGGATTTATTAAAATTTTAAATTATCATTTACTGAGTGCAAAATCAAATACAATTATCACATTTTATTATAACACAATTGTTTTAACTCATTTTTTTTATTAACATATTTAATACAAATTTTAATTTCATTATAATTCTCATTACTATATGATATCCTAGATATATATTTAAATTGATTCTAATTGATTATTAAATTCAAAATCAAATTAAAATTTATTGTTTTAAAATATACCTAATTTTTTAAAGGTAAAAACAATTTATCTATATACTTCAATCATATAATTAATAATATAAATAACATCTGGATCATTTGAAACTTTAAAAATACCTATTTATAATTTCATATTATTATTATTATTATTATTATTATTATTATTATAATTATTTTCATGTAACTTTATTATGTTTTATGTTTACCTTATCTATTTTGGGAATACACTCACAAAATTCTATTTTCAAATATTTTTCAACTATTTCCCAAATATTTTATCTTATAATACATGAATTAACTTATATCCTAGAATTTATTATGATAGGAAAGTGGATACTCAAGAATGTACCTATTATAATACATCTAAAGAACATGTACCTATTACTTAATGAGAAACTAACAATAAGAAGAAGATTGGAATTTCTATTCAAAGAGTAAAAAAAATATCTATTTTTCATTTTATTTTTTCTCACAAATTAATTATATATTTTGTTCAAATAATAATTTTACACTTTACCATTTTATATATTTTTTTCCAAAATACAAACTAACATAGAGTACTATTAGATTTTCTCAATATTTCTTTTTCAATATCATCCACATTATCCTAAAAGTTTTTGTTTCCTAGAAGTTAACAAACATATGTTTTATACATATAAACCTTACGTTTTGTCCTTTCTACTTTAACGCATATTATACAATTATCTAATTTTATAATTTAATGTAATATTCTTTTTTAAAAATATTTTTAATATGTTTAAATAATCTCATATATATTTATTTATAAACTCGAGCATTATGTGAATATTTTCTTTTATTTATGCTGAGTGTTGCCCTTGCATTGCAGGGGTTACTCGCACTATTTTCGAATCCAGGCTAGTTTCCACTAGTGAAGGTGCAAGATACCAGTACTTGTCCCTATTATAAAGTACATTTACTTATCAATTATTGCACCCCAATCTCCTCTGAGTCTCTGATGCTCTCAACACCACAAGAACAATTGGAGATGAGTAAGTCTATGGAGAGAAAGCCTCATGCAGTGTTGACCCCATATCCATGTCAAGGACATATCAACCCTTTGTTCAGACTAGCAAAGTTGCTTCATCTGAGAGGCTTTCACATAACCTTTGTTAACACTGAATACAACCACAAATGCTTGCTAAACTCAAGGGGTCCTAAAGCCCTAGATGGCCTACCAGATTTTCATTTTTATACTATCCCAAATGGTCTTCCCTCCACAGGTAAAAATGCTGATGTTAATGAACATAAAGTGTCCCTTGCTAAATCAGTCCGAGAGAACATGTTCCTACCCTTTCGTGACCTTCTTGCTAGACTTCATGGATCTGCCACCGCTGGTCTTGTACCTCCGGTTACTTGCTTGGTTTCTGATTGTTCCATGATTTTTACAATACAAGCTGCTGAAGAACTTTCACTCCCTATTGTTCTGCTTGCGCCCGCCAGTGCTTGTACCTTAATGTCTATATTGCACTTCCGTACTCTTTTTGATAAAGGTCTCATCCCACTCAAAGGTATCACTTTAAGCTCTTTCTTTAATAAAGTATATGAGAAATAAGTAATCTTAGATTTTGTATGTAATTGCATAACAATTATACATGTGTTGAAATATTGACTTTTGATTTTCCAGTCAGATACTGAGATTTACTTAATTTATACAAATTAAATTCATGTAATTCTACAATGAATTATAATATCTAATGAGAATGAGAAGTTAATAAATAGTACACGTGTTCCTGAACCAAATTCATGGTATTGATTGAACTAAGTGGATGATTGGCAATTAGTTATTTACGAGGTTTATCTATTAGTTGGTTTGTTAGAATACTTATTTTTAGTTTATATTTTTGTTATGTATTAGGTGGTTTATTTTATCTTAGTGTGTTTTATCTCTTAGTTAGTTTTATCTTCATATGATAAAAAGTAGGTGGAGTAGCATTGTATATTGGATTATAGCCTTTTGAAAGGGGATAAAAATTTATCACCATTTGTCCTTTACGCTCGAAGCATAAAGTTTTTTTTAATATATCAAGAGATTCCATCAATTGGTATCAAAAGCAAGGTTGTGATCACACCGATGCTTTGCTTGACAATATGGCCCCCAACGAGGAGCGCTTGGAGGCTTTGGAAAATTTAATAGAGGAATTGTGCAAGTCAATCGAAGAAATCTTCAACATGATACCCAAGAAATCAAGGTGTAGGCGTCAAACATCCATGTCATCATCATCTTCGAAAGAATCCACAAACTTCGACAATAGTAGCGGAAGTTTTGAATCATGGTGCAACGTAAGAGGACAAACACGAGTGGAGGTGGCAAGAAAATGCAAATAAGAAATCCCATTTGTTTGGAGTTTCCAAAGTTGTTTGGAGATGATCCTTAGGTGTGGCTGGATCGGGCAAAACAATACTTTGTTGCCTAGGATACTTGTGGCTCAAAAAGGGTATTCTAGATTCGTTTTATTTATATGAAGAAGCAAA
The DNA here is from genome assembly GCA_026544285.1 of Pachyrhizus erosus. Classification (NCBI taxonomy): domain Eukaryota; kingdom Viridiplantae; phylum Streptophyta; class Magnoliopsida; order Fabales; family Fabaceae; genus Pachyrhizus; species Pachyrhizus erosus. The sequence continues at coordinate 9,686 of JAMLFT010004597.1, read as the reverse complement.
TCATTGGTGCCACTGGTTTGCTCATGCAACTAAAAAAGAAAATTACACGGAAGATGTTTGAGAAGGGATTGTTGTTGTGTTTTGGATCAGTTGAGTACAAGGATGCGAACGACGAAATTAGTAAGATGTGTTAGGCAGGCTCATTCTGGGAATTCCCTATAGAATTAAAAAAACTGATGAATTGTCTTTCAAGTTGGCCTAAGAGTGCCTTGATGAAAGCCTTTGTGGCTGGTTTGAAAGAGGATCTGGTAGGAGATATTCTCTTGTTTAAGCCAAAGAATTTGTAAGCAGCCATTAAACTCGCTAAGAGGAAAGATGAACAACTTCAACGTTCAAGAAAATCGATGGCCTGTGGGATATGTGCTAACTCGTGGACAACAACAATATCAATGACCAACACAACAGGGCATTCGAGTAAAAATCCTAGAAGAATTTCATGGGCTGAAATGCAACAGAGGCGAGAGAAGAACCTATGCATTAATTATGATAAGAAATTTTCCCCAAGACATCGTTGCAAGAATGAGAAGGTGATAAAGAACATTTGGTATCCCTGCACACATTAGGAGGAGGGGGAATCTAGCAAGGAAACACTACGAATAGGTGAACTATTACACCACCAATAGGTGTTTGCTCTAATGGACAGTGGATGAAGCTTGAATTTCATAAACTCGCAATTGGTGTAGCGTCTACACCTAGTAGTCACAAGCACCAAACCCTTTATGGTGAAAGTAGCAAGTGGGGAATCATTAGACTGTTAGGAAAGGTATGATGTTGTATCCTTATTCATCCAACGACACACGTTCCAAGTCATTCTTTATACTCTCCCGCTTATGGGACTAGATGTGATATTAGAAATTCCTTGGCTAGTGAGTTTAGGGTCAGTTACCACAGACTACAAACACCTTACAATGACCTTCTAGTTAGGAGAAAAGGAATTTTGCTTGACGGGACAATAAAAAGGGGCGGAAGCAACGAGCCTTGAGGTAGTAATTAAAAAAAGGAGGAAGACTAGGAACCCATTACAATAGTGAGACAACAAAATGAGCTTAAATAACTCTTATATGACTTTTCTGATGTGATGGTTGAATCGAAGAAATTACCACCATGAAGTGCCCTTGATCATCGTATCTAACTCGTGGAGGAGACTAAGACTGTTAATGTGGCACCATACCACTATGCTCACTTCTAGAAAAAGAAAATTGAGAGACTAGTAACCAAGATGCTTAGTTTAGGATGAATTCACTCTAGCATAATCCCATTCTCTTTGCCGTGCTTTTAGTTAAGAATGACAAATCATGATATGCTAGATGAATTACATGGAGCAACTTGCTTTAGTAAGATAGACCTATGATTTAGATTTAATCAAATACAAGTCCATCCTAATGACATACACAAGACGCTTTCAGAACTCAATGACTATTACGAGTACTTGGTTATGTCGTTTGGCTTATATAACGCACCATCAACTTTCCAAGTGACAATAAATGATATTTTCTGACAACACCTTTAAAAATTATCTTGGTTTTCTTCGACGATATTCTAGTATATAGTGCTTAATGGAGAATCCATTTGGAACATCTTAGGACAACTTTACTCATTTTGTGATAGCACTAATTCTTTGTTGAACTCTCTCAATGTCTCTTTGGAAAAATAGAGATAGATTACTTGGGGCATGTCATTTCAAGAAAGAGTGTAGGTTGACCTAAGAAAGATTGAAACTATGGTAAATTAGCCAAGGCCCATAAACAATACCTCACTACGGGGAATTTTGGGCCTAATCGGTTACTCTAAAAAAAGTTTATACAACATTGTAGAGCAATTGCTAGACTCCTAACACAATTATTAAAAAGGGAGTGCTTTGGCTGTGGGATGAAGCAAACAAGCTTTTGGAACCTAAAACTTAGCCATGACAACTGCATCAGTCTTAGCCTTGTCAAATTTTTCTAAGGATTTCATGATTGAGATTGATGTCTCTGGTTTTGGAATCAAGGCTATGGTATCTCAAAACGATTGACCAATAGCCTATTTGAGTAAGACATTTAGTGAAAAGAAAAAGGAGTGGTCTATATATTAAAAAGAGATGCTTGCGATTCTAGAAGTAGTACATGCATGGAGGTCTTATCTTTTGGGTCGAAAATTCCATATTTGCACTGATTAGAAAATACTTTGTTATTTGGAGCAAAGAATTACAACCCCAGAGCAGGAAAAGTGGTTGACGAAGTTGATTGGGTTTGACTATGAAAATATCTATAAGCCTAGACGGACAAATAACGTGACTAATGCATTATCCCGATGTGAGCAGATAGAGCCAAAATCTGATGCTGCCTTGGTTGAGTTAACTGCCATTTCACAACCTGTTTGGGCTTTGTGGGAAGAGATTTCCCATGCAACTATAGCAGATCCCTCGTTAAAAGATGTATTACAAAAAATAAAAGAGGATACTTAGCCGGGAGATGGGTATTGTTTGAGGAATGGGTGTTTATGGCTTGATGGGAAGATTGTTGTACCTGCAAACCTAATTTTATGCAATAAACTCTTACACTAGTTCCATTGCTCCCTGTCAGTTGGACATTCGGGAATCTTCAGGACTTTAAAATGACTCTTATAGTTCTTCATGTGGCCACAAATGAAGGTTAATGTTCGACGTTATGTACGCTAATGTGATACTTGTTAATGTAACAAGGCTAACAACCATGTTCCTGCTGGACTACTAGAACTATTACCTAAACCCAATATGTTATAGACTAATATTTTGATGGATTTTGTTGAGGGCTTGCCTAAGTCCCATGGCAAGGATTCAATCTTAGTAGTGGTTGATAGGTTGAGTAAGTATGCAAACTTCATTGCTCTCACTCATCCCTTCTCTGTCAAAGATGTTGCAGATGCATTTATGAGAGGAGTAATGAATTACATGGCATTCCTCACTCAATAGTAACAGATCGTGATTGTATTTCTTGAGCCACGTTTGGAAAGAACTGTTCAAATTACAAGGAATCGAATAAAAGACTAGTTTTGCATATCATCTAGAGACAAATAGATAGATGGAAGTGGTAAACCAATACCTTGAACAATACTTAAGATGCTTCGTATTCTTGTAGCCTCATAAATGGGAGCAGTATCTTGTGTGGGCAAAGTTCTAGTATAATATCTCATACCACCGATTCATTGGAATGATTCCCTTCGAAGTCGTATACGGTTGACTTTCTCCTTTGTTGGTGCACTATGTTGCAGGTTCGACACTTGTTCATGAGGTGGAGCAATTATTGCACACACAAGATGTCATCATCTGTGAGCTTAAGGACCACCTTGCAGCTGTAAGGAATAGAATGAAGCTATTTGCAGATAGGCATCGCCGGGAGGATGAATTTCAAGTGGGAGAATGAGTATACCTTAAGCTCCAACCATATTGGCAAAAAATAGTTCTAAAACAGGTGCACCAAAAGCTTGAAAGCAAATATTTTGAACCATTTTAGGTTGCAAAACGCATTGGTCGTGTTGCGTGTCGCCTAACCTATTGGACTCTACAAAAGTTCATCTAGTAATACATGTATCATTGTTGCGTCGGAAGCATGGCGAACAATTTATAGTTCACACCACTTTACTCCCATATAATGATGATGGACACCTGGTCATTGAACCTGAGAACGTCTTAGACTACCGTTGGGTTTCTGGGAATAATGGTTACATCCAAGAAGTCTTGGTTAAGTGACGTGCACTCCCTAATGAAGATGCAGCATGGAAACCTGTCCAAGTTTTATAGCAACATTACCCAAACTTGCACCATGAGGACGAGGCACTTCTTCAAGGGGAGGAAATGATGGGAATGAGAAATTAAGGTGTAGCACACATGCCCCTAAACAAAACCCACGTTACACCATGACATTGCTGGAACCAAATGGAGATTGGGCTGTTAACTATTGATTTGTTAAGATACTTATCTTTAGTTTATATTTTTATTATCTATTAGTTGGTTTGTTTTATCTTAGTTTATTTTGTTTCTTAATTAGTTTTATCTTCGTATGACGGAAATTAGGTGAAATAGCATTATATATATTGGATTATAGCCTCTTGAAAGGGGAGAAAAATTTATCACCATCTGTCCTTTATGCTCGAAACCTAAAGCTTTTTAATATACCACAATATTCCATCAATATCCATTAGGTAAGACCAATCAAATGATTAATATACATTGAAATAGTAATTGAAGGTATCATTGTTATCTTCTTAAAGCTTTTTCTAGTTGTACCTAATGGATACATGCCAATGCAGAAATTGCAGGTTTTTATATTATATACGTGTATTGATATATAGAACTTAATAGGAGCTATTGGACTTTGTAATTATGACTGCAGATGCGAGTTATTTGACTAATGGGTATTTGGACACAAAAGTGGACTGGATTCCAGGTATGAAAAACTTTAAACTGAAGGATCTGCCTGACTTTATAAGGATAACAGATCCAAATGACTATGTGGTAGAATTTTTCATTGAAATTGGAGATAATTTGCCCAAAGGTTCTGCTATTGTTTTAAATACTTTTGATGAACTTGAGAGTGATGTATTGAATGCTCTCACCTCTATGTTCCCTTCTCTTTACCCCATTGGCCCTTTCCCTTCATTTTTAAATCAAAGTCCCCAGAACCAGTTGGCATCTTTGGGTTCCAATCTTTGGAAGGAAGATACAGAGTGCCTTGAATGGCTTAAATCCAAGGAACCAAAGTCTGTTGTTTATGTTAGTTTTGGTAGCATGACAGTTATGTCTCCAGGACAACTTTTAGAGCTTGCTTGGGGTTTGGCCAACAGCAAGAGACCCTTTTTGTGGATCATTAGGCCTGACCTTGTCATTGGTGGCTCAGTGAGTTTGCCATCTGAGTTTTTCAATGAAACTTCAGAAAGAGGGCTAATAGCAAGCTGGTGTCCACAAGAAGAAGTGCTGAACCACCCTTCAATTGGTGCATTCCTGACTCATTGCGGATGGAACTCAACAATTGAAAGCATTTGTGCAGGTGTGCCAATGTTGTGTTGGCCATTCTTTACTGATCAGCCAACAAACTGTAAATATATTTGCAATGAATGGAGCATTGGGATTGAAATTGATAGCAATGTGAAGAGAGAGGAGGTGGAGAAACTGGTCAACGAATTGATGGTGGGAGAGAAAGGAAAGAAGATGAGGCAAAATGTCTTGGAGTTGAAGAAGAAGGCAGAGGAGGACACCAGACCTGGTGGTGTTTCGTACATGAACTTGGACAAAGTGATTAGTGAAGTGTTGCTTAAACAAAATTAGATTGAAGTTCTATTCTTTTCCCCGCAAATCAGTTCTGTGATAATACATTGATTTTCTTCTGGGGAATTTGTTGCTTTGTGAATTAAGCATAAAATGATGCATCCGTTAGAAGTGATTGTTATATTTAAAATATAAATAAGTTATCTATTGCGTTGTATTTATGAGTGTCTGTGGAGATGCAACTTTTGATATCTATAGATTGCAAATCTGGTGCAGGTCACGGTTATGCTTGATACTGACTGTTGCATGTATTGAGGAATTTGAAAGAATAGGAAACACTAGCTTCGGCATACTCTAACACATTTGATTGCCACCTTGGTCCAACATGCTATCATGTTTTTTAAAATTCTTTTTAATCTGTTAGTATTTACTTAGTTGTGTGCCTTCTTTAACACGTTGCATGGAGAAAGGGTGATACTGGTATTCCAAGTTGATCTGGACATTTTGAGAGGGAAACATTAAATGAGATGGTCTTATATACGAGTATAAAAAGGAAATATAATTACGTGGTATTTATTTATATTTTTTTTTTTTGTAGTTGACTTCGTATCATGTTAGATTTGTAAAAAGTGACTCTTGGCACAGACATTTATGAGGATACAAAGACAGACATAGGTGAACACTTAATTAGGATACATATATCGGAAGAAGAATACTCTTCAATGATTTTATGTTTCGTATTTTGTATATGATTTTTTTTTACTGAATTTGTATTATATATATATATATATTAATTTGAATTTGATTTCTTTTATATCCTCAATTGGATCTATATCTATCAAGTTATTTATTAAAGGATTAATTAAGTGTTTAGTCTTTAATTTTGTGAAATATCAATTTTTAATTTTTTAACTTTTTTTTTTATAATTTTTAGTTTTTAAAACTTTTTCATCATATAAAATGATTCTTACCTTTAACTATTAAATATTAATATAATACTACATGATTCTTACCCTAAAAGATTTTTATTAATTGTTTTTAATTAAATTTATTTTAAAAATAAATTAAAATAATTAATGATATAATAATAATTTTATATAATAATTTTTTTTTTATGTCTATGGTCAAGATCCAACAAAAATATTTTTTTTATATTGTTAAAATATACAATAAAACCTTGTTTACTTTATACTATAAGAGTATGGATAGAGTTATTTTTGTCTAAAAACAAATTTTTGAAAAGTCAATGGTTTAAGAAGAATATGCGGAGTCAATAACTGGCCACCAATTTAAGCAATGAAATACCAAACAAAAATGGAAAAGGTTTAACTTTGGTTTTATCACTATGAAATAGAGAACATATACTTCAAGTTTAGTTCTTTCTACTCTCTTGATTATTTTTTTTTTTTTTTATATTTTTTCTCTTTCTTTATTATATTAGTCTTATTTACACACAACTAATGAGATTGAAATAGTTTTTTAAGATTTTGAAATTTTTTATATTTAAATTATTATTATTATGAAAATGTTATTATATTGAAATTCAAATTTAAATCAAATCATATTTTATTAAGTTCTAACAAATTTTTTATTCTTTAAAATATTATTCTTATAGTTATATTATTATTTAAATAAAATTAATTATTATTTTATCTTTTAAGTTAATTTAATTTAAGGAAATAATATAAGAAATGAGTAGTTATATATAAAAATAAAGATACTTTATGTACTTGCAGGGTTAAGGTGGTAGTAAGTAATAACGTTTTCATCTCTTTTATAGTTATGCAAAAAGAGACATCATGCATGGTTGTTTCCCTTTGAAACCATTTTTATATGATGGTTGTATAAGTGGCGGTAAGAATCGGTTTTTAATTAGTGAAAAACTATTACTCTGCTTTATTATTTTGAAAAGCAGAGGAGGGATGCAAAGACAAAAAGAATAAGAAAACCATACAGAGATAACCACATAATTCTTAGGCCAATTTCAATTCTCAGAACAAAAATTATAACCCAGGACCCTTTCACTCATATCAAACTTTCAGACCATCGTAATCCATAATTACTTTAAGACTTTGAAAAATTAATAACCTGTAGTTAAGTGTGGTAAAATCAATATCAAAGTAAGGTCAGATTTAGCAGGGCAAGATGTAAAACTATTAATTTGAGTAAATAGATGACATTTCTAAAAGGGAACATAATTTCTACTAGTTTAGGTGCTGGATACAAATATTTGTCCGAAAAATGAAACAGAAAGAAGAGAATGAGACGGAAAAAAAACATAGATATAATAAATAATATAAAAATAAATGACTATTTTGATTTGTAAAAGGATGATAATTTTATCTTTAAAAGATTAAAAAACTTAATTTAATCATTAAATGTGTAAAAGTCTGATAATTATATCTTATTATATAATTTAATGATAAATTAATCTTTAAATTTTATAATTTAATATTACATTAATATTTAAACATTCTAATTTATTAATAAAATCATTTTATAAAAATTTAATAAAAAAACATAATTATTACACTTTTTATACATTCAAAAATTTATATCAGAGTTTTCAGATTTTTTTTTAAAATTTAATTGTCTCTGACTTACACATTCAAGAACTAAAATCATCCTTTATCTAATAATATAAAAAAGAAAAAAAAAGTGAAAGTAAGATAACAAAGAAAAATATATATTCTTAAGTACTCTATTTGTCCATGTTAAAAAGTACATGCTTATCCGTTTGTGCATCTCAAACTCCTTTGCACTCTTCATAACAAAAAAAACTGGAGATGAGTAACTCTGCAAAGAGAAAGCCACATGCAGTGTTGACTCCATATCCAGCTCAAGGCCATATCAACCCATTGTTGGGAGTAGCAAACTGCATCATCTTAGAGGCTTTCACATAACCTTTGTCCATACTGAATACAACCACAAACGCTTGCTCAACTCAAGGGATCCTAAAGCCCTTGATGGCCTTCCAGACTTTCACTTTGAGACCATCCCAGATAGTCTACCTTCCACAGATGCTGATGGTACTCAGGATTCAGTGTCCCTTTGTAAATCAATGAGGGAGAACTGCCTCCAACCCTTTTGTCACCTTCTTGCTAGACTTCATGATTCTGCCACTGCTGGTCTTGTACCTCCAGTTACTTGCTTGGTTTCTGATTGTGCCATGCCTTTTACTATACAAGCTGCTGAAGAACTTAAACTCCCTATTATTCTATTAACAACTGGTAGTGCTTGTTTCTTTCTGGCTTGTTTGCATTTCAGTTCTCTTGTCGAATTATATCACTCAAAGTAATAGTTTAATTTACGCTCTGTTGGTATTATAGCAATAGAAAAAAGAAAATAAGACTGAAATAGAAGAGATGAGTGAATTGAAATTTTTTTTTTTAAAAAATCTGATAATTTTATTGATAAATCACATTTAAAAATTTACAATTGACTAGTAAATAATAGATAAATATATTAATAATTAACTTATTTATTTTTAAATTAAAGGTATCATTAATCTATTATTTAATACTTATTTAATAAATTAAAAAAGAAAAAATAACAAATCTATCCATAAAACAAATACATAACAAACTCTTTATTTTAATAAAGTGTATGCATATGAGTGATTCAGATTGGGCTTCTCTTAATTTAGCAGGACAGTAAGTAATCTTAATTATCGATGAGAAGATCAATTATCAATATTATGTGCACATGTATGATAAATCATTCAAGCGTTAGAATATTAACAATTGATTTTCTTGTCTACGAAATTTACTTACTTTACTTTTACTTTCTCTAGAGAAGTCAAATCCGAGTAATTCTACCATGAATCATAGTTTCCATTAGGTAAGACCAATCAAAAACCTATTACACGTTGAAGTAATAATTGAAGATAAGAAAATTCTCGCAGAAGTTATTTTAATGTTATCTTAATTTTTTTAATTCTTGTAACTAATGGATGCGAACCAATGCAGAAATTTCTCGTTTGCATATTATATACGTGTATTGATATGTGGAACATGGAGCCATTTGCTTTTGTAATTATGTCTGCAGATGAGAGTTATTTGTCTAATGGGTATTTGGATACAAAAGTAGACTCGATTCCAGGTATGAAAAACATTAGATTGAAGGACCTGGCCGACTGTATAAGGATAACAGAACCACACAACTTTATTGTAGAATTTTCCATAGAAGTAGCAGAAAATATGCACAGAGCCTCTGCTATTGTTTTAAATACTTTTGATGAACTTGAGAGTGATGCATTGAATGCTCTCACTACTATGTTCCCTTCTCTTTAGCCCAATGGCCCTTTCCCTTCATTTTTAAATCAAAGTGCACAGAACCACTTGGCATCTTTGGGTTCCAATCTTTGGAAGGAAGATAATTAGTGTCTTGAATGGCTTAAATCCAAGGAACCAAAGTCTGTTGTTTATGTGAATTTTGGTAGCATCACAGTTATGTCTCCAGA
>JAMLFT010004596.1:0-19183 GCA_026544285.1 Pachyrhizus erosus | reverse complement strand
TTATAAAATTATGTGATATTATATTTATTTAATATTATTTTATAAATTATTTAATTATTATTATTTTTATTAATATTAATTCGACTATTGAATAATTCAACTTTAAACCAGTGTTTTGACTAATCTTTCATATATACTGACTTATACATAAGATATTTGATATTTTCAATTATTTTTTTGTTGTATTTATTATATATCTTATCTTTTATTTAATATTTTTTAAAAATACAAAATAAAATAAAATTAGATTGGATTGAATTTAAAATTTAAACTAATATTGACTAGATGATGATCTTTTTATCAGGATTAAGTGATGAATTAAAAAAACTTGAAATGGTTAATTAATGAAATAATTTTTCTCTTTCAAACTAATCCAATTCAATCGTCGGAAACCTATTAAGCATACAAGTCTTGTTAGACCAAAATGAGACCCACATCTATGTATATTTATTTTCTTTAAAAAAATATTAGGCGTGTGGATCTTGTAGGTCCTATGAGTCCCAAATCTATGTGTACATACATAAATGGCTTGATCAAACTTTAATTGGGTCCATGCGATCTCAAATATCCGTTCATGAATTAAACACATGTCCTAATACAGTATTAATCAGTATTTATTAAATTTTCCGTTAATATAACTTTAAGATACTTGGTTACACATTGCCTTTACGTAAGAATACAAAATTTAAAGCAGAGGCCAGAGTAATCTCTCATTATGTAACCCACATCAATAGATGAAAAAAAAATGTTAAAATAGCATTACTTAATTGAAAATCAGTGCTTTACTCTTTGTGTGTGTGAGAGATGACTTTTTTTTTTTTTTTTAATGATAGGTAAAAAATTACAAGTATATTCTAAAATATTGTTAGAGATTAATCTCATTTGTAGTGTGTAGTTGTTATTAATTTAAAAAAAAATACATATAAAAAAATTGAACACAATTTTATTTTTTTACTTTGTGAATACAACAGTGTTATACTATTGTATTAATTTATTCTATAAATTGAAAGAGATGAGTTTAAGATTGAAATTGAGACTGCTAGAAATAATAAATAAATATGGACCTCATAAGGAAAAATAAATTAACTGTGTCTCTGAATCATGAGTGTAAGTGAAGCAGATGTATTAAATTAGGATCATATACAGAAAATTAAAGTGGCAGACTAAAGTATCTTCAGCATGTTGCAAGAAGTGACATGCTGCAACATTGTTAATATTTTATTCCCAAAGCTGTTATTGCAATATTCCTTCCTGAACATTCACTTATTTTAACAATGCCTACATGCTATCAGTGTATAATATACGACTATATAGATAGTATTGTATTTTGGCTTTACTTTCCTACAACGCGGTGGCTATAATCTAAGTAGATGTTGGACAAAGGGGGATCCATCTTCTATGGTTTCTATGATCTAATCATATTGTTTTGGAAGACTAATCATCATTAAGTATCCAATCCATGAATGTTAAATCAGGACCAGCACTTTGCAACATAAATTAACAACTAAAAGTAGACAGCATTAACTAACTAGATTTGAAAGAATGTGTCTAGCTCTAGCCTCAAGAAATTCATGCTCAAAATGGTTTTGAAACATGAAAGTCACTGTAAGTATATTTGAGTAACTAAACATATTTTTAAGAAAAAAATTTAAAACTAAATTAATTTAAATTTTTTATAAATTAATATTCTCTTATATTTAGATAAGTTAGTTAAAAGATCTTTTATAAATTTTCTTATGCGTAAGTTAAATTTAACTTTTAAAAAATTATTATTTTTATTTTTTAAAATAAATTTATTTAAACAAACTCTATAGTTAAATATTGATTTATTTTATTATTAAACATAAAATAATCTTATAATTCACTTTTTAAAAATAAAACTAAATTAAACCAATTTTAATATCACCATATCACAATAAAATTAAGATTATAATTTGTAAATATATTAAGTTAATATATCGTTGAGAGTGTATATATGACATAAGATTGCTCTAACTTAATTATCAATTTTAAATTTAAGTCTGTAATATGTTATTGTATTAAAAAGAATTTCGTTATTTAGTTTGAACATGATTTTATTTCATAAAAGATATCTATGACCTCATAAAAAATTAATAATGACCTTAAATATGCAAATATCAAATTAGTATTTTTAATGTTAGATTATTTCTTAAAAATGTTTTTTGAGAACCCTTAAAATGATATTTATGAAATTTATTGCATTAATTATCATAACGTATCAATTCAAAGATATTTATAAATGGAAAACCTACATGATATGGTATATATGCCTATAGAAAAACTATATGGTATATATATCTTTTGAAAAACAAAACAAATTCATATCACGATCATTATCATAAACCATACTTGAACTTAGAAAAAGGTCGAAAAATAATATTACGATGGCAGTTATTCCTATGTTGCTATCGTGGTTAGGGTAAAATATACGTCACTTTCACGTTAGAAGAATACTACAAGCATTTCATGTGAAAATATCTCTCTCAAGAGTACACTCCTTCCTCAAACTAGATCATATATGTTGTATAAAAAAAATCATATCATAGGAGATGAGTGATATAGATCCATTCAAGTATAGAGCAAGTGAGCTTGCTGGGCCATAGAGTGGGTCCAAGAGATAATTCTCTTGCCTTTAATTTTAGCCCAAGAGGAAAAGACCTCTTTTATCATGCATCAGTTCCTGACTTCAAGAGGGGTCCACAAAGCATCTGAACAAATCTACCTGGCACACAGTCACTGTCTTCTTTTCTTTTTTATATTTTTTCCCTTTAATTCTTTTTCCTGCCATCCAACCTCACTTTTTCTTTACTGTTTCCTTTGTTCCTTGTTTATCGTCCTTTCCTTAAAAAATCATTTTCATATGAGTAAAGACATACCAACCACTTTAATGATTACACCACAAAATCTTTGACTGGTTCTTTCACACACCCTGCTATTTAGTGCAATGTTAGTGTACTATGTGGTGGGTACTCAGGCATTTTTATTTTTTTTTTTGCGTGTTGGTATTTTTACATTAATATAACTTATAAGAGACTTTGATACGTTACACTTTGTCAAAACGATATTAGCAAGCATTAATAAGGATGCAGTGTCTTTGCGGCTTGAGTGCCAGAAGTAGTATAATTTTTTATACTAAAGTAATTAAATCCAAAACTAGCTAAGATGCTTGTTGAACTGAAAAAGCAAAAGAACTAACTAGAGGATTTATAGATGGCAGAAAAATTAAAAGAGTTAAGGTCAAATCCTTTTGCCCCATAAATTTTGGCTGAGAACATTCAAGTAAAACGGCTATGCGACATTCCTATACATATGTTACCACCTTTTATCCGTTTGAATCTTTGCTTAAGTAGCTTTTTGGTTTTAACACTTCAAATGTGACGTGGATTGAGTTGTATAAAACGAATTACGTTGGAACTAAGAGAGAAAGGTTCTAGAGTCTTTTGCCGAAAGACCTTTCTCTATTGTCTTAAAATCCATCCTTCGTAAATTCTCCATTCTCCCCCTAGAACAATGTTGTCCCTAACCTTATTTGTGTGAAAAATTTAGCAGAATATCTTTTGATTTGCATAAAGAGATTCCATTCCAAACTTATTCATTACCCCCCAATGAAATAGTAAAAACCATATATGATAAAAAAAAACATTACATAGCTATTTTAGTTCAAGCAAGCACCCACATAACTTTACCAAAGCTAGCACTATCTCTCACATGGGTTTTTATTAATTTTCAATAAAACACACACACACACACACTGAGTGATGTTAAATGATTTCTAAAGCCATGCAACCTTTCACACGATCTTAGTTGTTGTTGGGATGATTAAGCACACAAGTGCATGAAAGCAAAAAAATAAAGAGTGAGGTGTAGTGTGTACTCTCTAGAGCGGTGGTTGGCTTTGGATATATGAGTATATATAGTAGGGAGAGTATTAGATTCCTAAAAGTTGGCTCGGTGTGGGAGTGACCATATTAGTTTGTGCACAAAAGACAAATTGGTCAGATTCTTCTTTCTTTCTCCATGTGAGAAATTTTCATGTGGGTTTCAGGGGATTTTATCTCTGAAGTGTTAGATACTTACTTGAGGCTGCAAAATAAGGAAGCTAACTGTTAAGGATAAGTTCCAGAAGATGAGTTTTCAAGCCTTTTGTGTGACTTATCATGAGCATGCCGGCAATTTGGACCATATTTCACCTGAAGGTTTGAATGTAAAAACTGTAGTGCTCATGATACTTTCCTTTAAAGATAAAAAGTCATCACAGATATAGCGGTTGTGGCCAGGCATCCTATCCTTAGTTTGTTTGGATATAACATTATATATAAGTATTTTTTTTTAGAGTTTTTCTTTATTAAAAAAATTCTTTATATTTTTAATAGAAAATCTCTTAAAAGTGTCCAAACAGTTCATTAACGTTAGAGATATTTCAATATTTTACAGTACTTGATCAAAAATTTCCATATATCAATAAACTGCAATGATAGACTAACAATAAAAAGGGATTGAACTAGCTAGTATGTTTTTATGGAATTAAATAACTTTTTATTCCTTGTAATGTCGAATTATATAATTTCAATTTTAATCATTGTATTAGATATTTATATGTTAAGATTTGACTAAATAACGGAGACAAAAATGTAAAATAAAAATTAATAGAAACTAGAATTAACAATTTTTTTATAGGAAGGAATTAAGATTGAAAGATTTATTTTATGGAAAGTAAAAAAATATTCAAGCTTTTTTTATAATAAGAGATTTTAATCCTCTAATTTATATAGATCCTTTTCTCGTTAATTATCACCGCTGAGTAATGTTGTTTTTATTTTAGGATTAATTGAAAACTAACTTTTTTTTTTATCATTTTTATAAACCAGGAAATTTATTGAAAAATATAAGCAAAAGTCCAATTCGTATACACAATAAATTGAATTAAACCCTCCTTTTCAAACAGTCAAAGAGATTAACACATCAATTAAAATAGAGTAATGATATATCAACACCTTCATATCACAAACACTTATTTAACACCATTTCTTTCTCTCTATTTTTCTCTTTTTATCAAATCATACCACCTATCATACATATATTTTTCTCTTTTCTCTCTTAAAGTGTCTAATAGTATAGGGATGCCCAAAAATCTTTACTTATTAATATAATTGATGTGGACTAACTTGTGTATTGTTAATATTACTAATGACTTCATTTTTTATCATTAAAAATCTGTCAGTCACATTTATTTTTGACAAAAATTTGACCATGACAAATACTAAGAAATTGATCGATATCCATTATTTTCCCAATTAAATGACTTTTTATCAAAAAATTGATTAGAGATACATATTACATCCATTTAATGTGGCAAAACATCATAAAGTTCAAAGAATAAAAGAGAATTTCTATTGAAATCATTGATTGATCGAATAAAAGATAGATGTGATAATTAATATGAGTTTTATTTATAAAGCTTATTAAAGATAACAAAATACCTCTAACAAACTAATAACAACTCTCAATAAACTAATCTGTTCTTAACACTCACAAGGCGATAAGTGATATTTTTACAATCACCTTGAATTACATACAACAAAGAACCAAAAATGCAAGTAAAAGATACCTATTTTTTTAATAAGTAGATGAGACTTGGACGACAAAAAGAAAAAGAAAATTGGCACAACCCAACAAACATATGTTAGAACCCAAAGACATGGACAATGTTTAGCCCCTCAAAATTTATGATTTTGATTATTACAAATATATTATAATTTGATAAAATTAATGTTTTATCACAAGCTCATATAACAGGTTGAAGCGGTCAAAAGCATAAAAAATGTAGTATCTCTAACTTAAACTCTAAAAAAGTAAAAATGAACTAAACATTCAATGTGTTAAAAATGGATAGTTGTCTAATGTTTTCATAAGACTAAGTGTCGTCCATAGTGTTATACAAATGAATCATCTAAAATATTATCTTGAAAAGCTTAAGGGTCCAATGTTGTTTATCATCTTGGACATATAACAACTTCAGACATATTTTATACTTGCATATTAATTAATAATGTTAAATCTAGTTGCTTTGCTTTCACGTTTTTTGATATCTAAGATATTTGTGTTTATATATCTTATTAGATATTGTTCTTACTAACGTTTGAATTTGAAAAAAAATTAATGTAAAGTATAAAATCATTTGAAGATAAGTACACTTTTAGATCAAAAAGTTTCTCGAGTTTTGAAGTTTGGGTGAAGAAAAGACAAAAGTAGGAATATACAAAGAAACATATGTACTTCTAAAGCAATTTCAACTAAAGTTAGAAAAGAAAGGACAAAAATGTTTTTTCTCCTCTAACACAAGATTGAACTACTAGAGTAAAAAGACGTATTTAAAGATCTCATACATTAAATGAAGATTCATAATGAAAAAATGAAATTGGACAATCTCTCACAACGAATATTTCATTATCACATCCATAAATAATAGAAGTTGTGAAGATTGAATAAGCTAATAAACATTGGAATAAACTCAAGCTTTCTTGCTCTGATACTCTAATTGTCCAATACTCCTAGAAAATCTCATATCGAGATTATATTTTTTTGTGCTTAAACTTTGTACATCCTCAAGTTTCCTGTAATTTGTGCTTAACTATATATTCTCACTTTTTGAGTTATTTTATTTCTTGTAAAGATTTTTGAAACTAAGAGTGACTTAATGATAAAAGAATACTCAGACTTACTTAATCTTGGACGATTAAGTTTGTAGCTAGAAGTGACATAGATAATACTTGGATTGAGTGAGACAAAAATGGTGTATTCAAATACTTATTTTAACCTTGTTTTGGTTAGTGGATCTCCTTTTAGGTTGAAAAAAAATTAGACGTAGCTTAGATTAAGTAAACTAATATAAAACAAGTGTTTTATGTACTCTTTCTTTCCTTCATATTTTAGACGTTCACAGTATTTGCGAACTATATTCATATTTCACTCCATCTTTTCAAAGGGTTTGCAAAAAAGTATTTTAAAAAAATCATAACCACACTATTCAACCTCTCTTTTAGTGTGTTTCTAACCCTTCAAAAGAAAGTGACATCTAAAAAACAAAGTGAAACCCATACCAATATAACAACACTCTAGTGTTTTTGAATCATGCACAAGTCACGCAGAGTTTACTAAGGGTACGAGCATGGGATGTTTGACAAAATAGAAGATTCTCATTTGACAAAACCAAGTAGTGTTATTAGTGCAAAATATATATTTAACAACAATATTTTTACATCAATGCTAAACAGTCAATGAAAAAAATAACACTGATTATTTTCTAAATAATTGAAATATTTTTAAATCAGTTACAATTTAACTAATACAAAAAACATTTTTCACATTGCTTAAAATTAAAATTGATGTAAAATGGCTCAAACCTTAAAAGAAGAAAAAAAAAACACCTCAACAAAACCAAGCAATAAGAGGAAAAACTCTTCGTTAGATACCAATACACCACTACATTTTTTTTTTCATATTCCCTCCAAAACTCTTTTATATTGACCCTAATCTAATTACGGTTCTCACAAAAAAATTAGGATATAAAGGACGAGTTGCATGAATTGGAGGCAGAGAATGGCAGAGGGAAAACATTCATATCTCAAGGAATGTGAGAAAATCAAAATGTATTGGTTGCATAAGTAAAACGGCGAGGTCTACACAATGGAAAAACTTGTTAAAGATTATTGATTCATGCGACAAAGGGTTCATGTCATTCTCTATCTCAAAGAGATCAAGGAAAAGGAGGGAAAGAAGCTTAGTCACTTGCTTGATGATTTTGTTAAGCTCTTGCTCAATACTTCTTAGAGTAGGTGTTGTGATTTTGTTTGTGTGATTTGCATCAAGATTGATATGATCTGTATGGATTGTGAATTGTTGTGTTTTTTCTGTCAACGCTTGCAATTTTTTTTTGTAATTCTCGTGATATGGAATTAATGTATTGTTGTGTCTCTTTCTTACAAGTTAGAGTTCAAGGTTATGTTAGCGGGTTGGGATGGCATTACCAAAGATGTGGATGAAGTGCATTATGAGATCTCTATAATGGGGGATGAAATGCTTTATTAAGAGTTTGTCAAGAAGATTAACTTCAACAAAAAGAAAGTACTTAAGTTCCCTTTGTCATATATGCAAAGTTTCTTTGCTCTCTTTTATTTGAGATTTGATTTTTGGCAATTCGTATATGTGTAATCGCTGTTTATTTCAATTGATTTTTCAACTCGTGCTCGATCAATAAATATAGAAATGTAAAAGGGAATGGTTAAGGGTTTAAGAAAAGTAACACTTTTAAATCGATTATTAATATAACCAATATAAAAAGTGTTTTTCAATTCATTGTTCGATGTAGAAACTCCATTTTAACCTATGTTAAATGTCTCTCCTCCATTAATGCATGAACTATAGACGTCATTTGAGGGTGGCGTGGTACAGAATTCGCTATTTGAAGAAAGGGAGCAAGCGTCCTTATTATGGTTTTTCTCGATGCTCGCAACATGTTCTAACCTTTTCTAGAATGAGGAAGTTGTTGGGAAAATAGGTAACTAAAGAAAATAAGTAAACGAAAGTTGAAAATCAGTCTCCAACAAAATTGATTTGGTATAGATGATAGTGGAGAAAAAGCTTCTGAATGAGAGGGGGTTCAAGGGAGACAAGAAAAAGAGGAATTGGAACAACAAACTATGATTCACAGAGATGTTATGAAGCTACAAACCAGATTTAATTTCTTGTGCAATTTCTACAACCGTTTCCTTCGCCCCATTGGGTGTTTCATCCATCATGACACTCGATGAAACATAGACAAAATCCTTGAAATGGAAGAAAAGAGAATTGAATCCATTCACACTAAGAGTGCGACAGGTTTCAAAGCTTTGGCAGCGTTCTTTTTCTTCTTCTTTGTTTTATTTGACTTTGCTCATGTTCTGTCACAAGGAAGAAGAAATAGCATCCCTTGTTATTAGGATAATAACATAATATTATAATATCCTAATTATTTGTACATTCTAATGCTTTATCTACTAAGGTATGGATAATTATTTTTATATAAGTACTTATACAAAAAATAAAAAATAAAAATAAAATAAATTTGTTTTTCTATAAGTCAAAACCAACTTATGCACTAATTTTTATAAAAGTTTTTCATCAAACTTTTGTAAAAGTTGAGATACATAATTAAGTTGATTTTAACTTTATGGGAGAAATTCAACTTATTTTATTTTTTTATGAATATTTATGAAAAAGTTTATTCAAATATAACCTGAATTTTATATTATTATTTTCTTAATTACACAAATAAATATATTTATTTAATAGAATTTTTGGTACTGCCCATAATTTCATGCAAAATTGGACAAGTAATGGTATTTATTCGGAAAAAAAGTGTAACATTTTAATTACCAAAAACTTTGAGGACTACAATGTAATTAATCAACATTTTATCCCTGATTCTAACAAATTTAATAAGAATATCATTAAAATTCTAATGACATCTCGTCATTTTTGCAATTATTAAATAATTAAAATTATTATAAGTAGGTTGGTCTTACAACATCAACGTGCTACTAGGATATTTTTGCAAACGGACCAGGAAGAATCAACCAATCTTGCTGCAAGGATAAAATTAAAGTTAGAAATTATTACAAATCATTAATGACTAAGTTGACATTTTTGTTGAAACTTAAGTTAGCATTGATGTTTGACCAGGAGGTGGATCAAATATTGGTTGAAATGTTAATAGGTAGTATTGATAAGTTTGATGTCTTTTTTGAAAATTCCACAAATACAGTTAATGAGTTGGGTTCATCTTTCAAAACTGAATTTGATGGAGCAAATAAAAAAATAGTTTGTGAAGAGTAGAAGAAAATGGAAGGATTGACTAATCAGCAAAGGGTTTGAGTTGGTTATTTGATATGCAAGGATATTAACACCATTGATTATTTCGTGGAAGTGGATTATGAAGGCAAAATAATATTAGTGAATGATATAATAGCTGAAAATTCAACACGTGAATATTGTTTTTTGCTTGCAAAGTTGTAAGGATTCATATCTTTAGGGTACATTTTTATGGTGATTTTTTAGGGCCATATGTTTATGATTATTTGATTGACTCTTATTATTAATTAGGACCTTATTAGGAAAAGATTTCATAGAATAAAATACCCAAAACATTTGTATGCAATTGAAGTACTTTATCACATTGCATTGCTACCTGATGTCTCTTTGTTTAGGTTAAAGTTTTTATAATTTACTTACTAATTTATAATTATTAAATATAAATTATTGGATTTAATTTTTAAATAAAAATAATTAATATAAATTTGTTTCACAATCGCAAAATGTTTTTATACATATAAATTTGTTTAAATCTTATAATTAAATTAGTTAAATGCCATATTTATAATCAAATTTAAATAAAAAAGATTTAATGAACTTATTTTAATAAAGAATATTTTTATAAAAATTTCTTATATATCCAAGAAAGTGTTATTATAACCGAACATAAGAGTTTTTAATTTTCATAAAACATATTAGTACTAATTAAATATATTTTAAATATTTTTAAGATTCATGATTCTTAGAATTTGTAATTCTCAAGAATCATGATTCTCGAATAAAAAAAAAATTCATACCAAACATTCTCTAATAGGTATTTATAAATTTGACCTCAATTTTTAAGTAATGTGTGACTTTTTTAACATATAATAACACTATAAAAAATAATTAATGATATGTTCATATAAAATTATCTTGAGAGTATTGATACTAATAGTCAACAAATGTGAATCAAAGTTGTTAAAGTGAGTTGAAACTATGAGTTAACTTGACCTATCCCACCTCAAGCCAAGTTAGGTTGATAAAATTCAACTCTCCTCAATTATAAAAAAAATGGACTTGACTTATAGGTTAATTTTTTTTTTTTGAACTGGTTGAAGGTTTAAAATATCAAATAAAAAAAAGTAATCCTCCTACTTATTATCTTACTCACTCACAACATGCAACACATACTACACACAATACATCATAGTTTGATGTCTAATAGTTAAATAGATTAATATATAATTTTTTTTATAAAAAAATTTAAATTTAAAGATGCTTTATATAAGATAGCATATGCTTATTTAATAATTTCAAAAAATCTTATCAACCATACAATATAAGAATTACAAATTTTTAATAGAACTTTTTTTATTATTTTGATAATTAAATTTTTATTCTATTTTAAAAATAATTTAATTATTTTTTTTATTTTTATTTTAACAATCATTCCATTTAATCTACTAACTCAAAATAGATAAAGTTGAGATGACTTTATTTAAACTTATAATAAAGTATTATCCTCACTTTTAAAAAAAAAACTAATATAAACCTAGTAACTGAATCAGGTTGGTTCACTTTTATAACTCTACTCATAATACTTCCCATATAATTATTAATGAATAGATAGCTTACACAATTATGATACATTACTCTAATTAGATGCCACAAAACGACGAAATTCAATCTCCATCCCCAAAAAAATAAAATTAAACAAAAATAAAAAGAAGAAAATTCGGGAGACTTCATGTATTTACTACTGAGTGTATGTGAGGTTGTTACATACCCTCAGTTCCATCTCATTCAACTAACCATGTCAGAAGCTGAAAAGGATAGTAGGAAATATCTGATCACTGGATTGCTTGACGATGAGGGGAACCAGAGATTAGTGTACAACAATAAAAGTATGAGAATGGAGATTGCAATTGATAGCGTTGCAAGAGTGACTCCTAAAAGGGGCCTTGCCATTTTAAGGGCAAAAAGAGCCAAAGTTATATTTCCCAACTGAGCTCAAATGAGTATAATAGTAACACTGATGGCACCATACATGGATATTGTGATGCAGAAAATAAATAGCTTAAACCACACATGATTTAGCATGACGGCCATGCCTTGTCGTGGATTAGAGCTATTAGTTCCACCAGGCAGAGTAAAACCCGCAGCAAAGGTTGCTGTAGTTATAAGGGTCGAAACCAGCATAAGGGTGTTGATTCTGTCTTTATACAGATCCATGTTTGGAGCTTTCTGTTTGCAAACACTTTCTGCACTTAGGGTACAGCGAGGGACCTTGATAGAGTGTGGCTCTCTTTTAGCATACTTTACGCCAGCAGATCCATACTAGCCGCTGCAAATACATGCTTGTGTGTTAAAATTCAACTATACGTAATAAAGAAAGAAATAATATAAGTGCGAAATTAGAGCATTGATGAATCTATCGCAATTGAAGAGAGAAAACAAAGTGAGGAACAGTATCACGATTCATTATCAATCTCTAAAATTATTACAAGAGAAAAAATTAATAGCATTTCATTATACGTCACGTGAAGAATGATTAAAATTATATATAATAACTCTAGACCATAATAATTTTTCAATACAAAAGTTTACAACAATAAAAGAAACAAAATTCCTTCCTTTAGCATAATCGTCAAGAGGTAATCTTATACAAATTGGGGCAAGCCTAATGACCAACTTATTTTTTTAGCATGTAATTTTTTATTTTTTATTTTTTTGTCTCCGTGACAAATTGCATTGCAAAAGTTAATCTATTATGAACTAAATTAAGAAATTATCAATGAAAGAACCAAAAAGGAGTTTGTCTAAATTTTTTTCTATGGAAACAACTATATTATAAAATTTATATAAAAATAAAGTCTTCCTTTTATGAAAATAGATATTTCATAGAAAACCTAGTGATAAGTGAAGTCTTAAATTTCCAATAAAGTAGATATTATTGTTTTTTTTATCTATAAATGCAAGTTATTCAACAGGAGATAACTTGTTTTCTCAACAACATGATGGAATTGTTTTTTACAATAACTTTTTTTTAGTTATTTTGTATATGTGTACAACGAGAATTTAAGATGAATGAGATAATTAAAAAGAATTTGCTTGTACCAATCAAACTATTAGAAACAATTCTCCTACTCTAACCCTCTTAAATATTATACATTCCATATTTAATGTCAAAATGACTGGAAATATTTAATTATCATCATTAGATTATCTTTTAAGATCAATTTTCTTATTATTTTATGATGGATTATCATATTTTCACATATCATAATTTATTTTAATATTAAAATCACACTCCTTAAAATACTTTTTTAAATAAACTTTTTGTTAATTAAAATTTATTAAAAATCATAAAATTTTGTAAGTGTTACATCTTATCAAAGGGATTCTCATAATAAATAAAAAAAAGTGCGTTAAAAAGAATATATTATAAGCATTCATTTATTTCATATCAAATTACGATAGTTAATAATATAAACAAGAATTGTGGTGTTCTAAGATGGCATATCTCATTTTAATACATTGTATATTTAATATATTATTTGAATTCTATTTTTTCTCAATTTTCTCCCTCTACACCTAAAATATAATAATTTCAACAAATATTAAATAATATTTCCATGGAAATATAGGGAATCAGATATAGAGCAAGAGAGAGGCCACGTTTATTCTTTAATTTTGAACAATACGGGAGAAAACGAATCTAATATCTTACTTATCAAATGGTATAGTAGATGGGATATATAGATACATCTAGAAAGTAAATTTACACCTATTCACATAACGAAATTAGGATATTTCTTTCGCAGAAATAATGGTAGCTATTTTATATAGCAATAATTGCAATATAATTAATACATTTTTTTTTGTTAGTATTTCCTCAAAAGATCGAAACCTCCATCATGGGTTTGAATTAAAAAATTTTACTCATTTCAGTTATTCATAAAATATGATTCAATTCATTTAGAATTTAGGTCATCTAAGTTGGACCAATCCTGAGGCAAATTGAATCGTGAGTTAGAAACATGTTACTCAAAAAAAATCTCAATCCTCTCACTTATTCATAATTCAAACACACTCCATATATTTTAATGTAATTTTGGTTTATCTAATAAAATTATTATTAAAAAAATTTATATAAATATAAATTATTGAAATATTTTTAAAAAAAATTGATTTTTTAAAATGCATCAACCCATTTAATCTATTAATATATAATGGATTAGACCGAATTGATATTTTTTAGACATATTAATAAATGAATCAAGTCAGATTGACTAACTTTTTAAACAATATATGATAAGTTGAATCAGATGAGTTGAGTTAACTCACTTTAATTTCTTTAGTATTTGTTTTCTTATAAAAAAAACTTAACATTTTTAATTTTAATTCTTATATAAGGTACAATATAAGACCACATTATATTAACTAATAAATCACCTCAGTTCCCCCGAGTTATATGTAGTGGCCTCAACATATATATGCTAGTGCTAGGCCGTATATGAAGGGACGAACTTATATGACATGAAACAGAGTGACTTTTTTTTTCTATTTTAATCTGTATTTTAACTTTATCCATTTTTAGTTCCCAGCTACCTATGTTTAACAAAACCAGTGTGCTTGTAGTCACTCAATATTCTTTCTATAGGGAATAGAAATACATAGACTTTGAAATTTTTAAGAATTAAAAATGAAAAAGAAAAAGATAAACTGAAGCATAAAAATGCCATATTGTCAAGAAATTAAAACATTTGAACCTTGAATTATTGAGTGAAGAGAAGGTAATACTTGCCTGTGCAAGGGACGGATTTTCTTGCAGATAATTCAATAAACATCAAGAGCTGTTTGATTATTTCTTTTAACTAAACTTAGATCCACTCTTGGATCCCATGTTAAGGCATGCACAATCTTTGGATGGCAGTGCAAGGTAGCCAAATGTAAAGGAGTGTTTTCGTTGGCATCCTTATCTTTTGTCCTCCTTACAAGTTCATGGTTTGCATTTTGCAAGATGTATCTTATCACATTAAGCTTTCCAATTTCAGCAGCAATGTGAACAATATTTCGACCATATTTATCAAGTTTTTCTTTGGGATCTGGATAGTGTTCTAGCAATTTCTCTACCACTTCAACTTGCCCACCTGCAGAAGCCAAATGAAGAGGGAAAATGTCATTGATGTCTCTTTCCACATGGCAAGAATGCATTTTTCAAGCAAGTCCTTAATACCATCAAGGTAACCTATAGATGCAGCATAGTGAAAAGCAGTCCTCCCTTCATTATCCCTTAGATAAGTCCATTCTTTCTTTTTCTTCGGTATGATCCATACAATATCTGGCATTGTTATGAATAATCATGTATGAGCAGAATCTCATTAAGAAGGATTAACAGATGAGTTATTTAGGAGAATAAAGAAATATTAAAAATTCTCCAATAATTAAAAAGACTTATCAAGATTATTGATAAAAAAAAAGTAGAATAGCCACCTTCCTTATCTACCAATCACAAATTGACTGAATGGGCAGATTGCCTCAATTGTAAAGTGGAAGAGCTAATTTCAACTACCTTGGCCTCCCTATTGGCATTAGCCCCAAATGTATTTCTTGTTGGAAATCGTTACTTGAAAAGATGCAAGCTCGTTTATCTGCATGGAAGAGTAAATACATGTCTTTTGGTGGTTGGATTACTCTTCTCAACTCCTTGCTCTCTTGTCTACCAATGTACTTTCTACCTCTCTATCAAGCTCCAAAAAAGGTGATTGTCTCCCTAAAACAAACTCAATGAGATTTTTCATGGGGAAGGGGTGAGGAGTGGAAAAAAGTTGCTTGGGTCGAATGGGATCAAGTATGCAGAGAAAAAAAAAAACAAGAGGGTGGCTTGGGAATTAAGGACTTGGTATTGTTTACCTTAACACTCTTAGGAAAATGGAAATGGAAACTTGTGGTAGAAGAAGAATCACTGTGGAACAAGATTTTGGTATCAAAATATTGGAAGTGGGAGATTAGTAGAGAGGGTCCTGTAGAGGAAAGAGAGTTGAGGTCCATTGGAGGGGATGTGGGAGAAAAAAACATCATTCTTAGTATGATAGATGGGTTGGGGAGGTTAGGTTGAAGGACATCTACAATAGGCTATTTCTTATAACACAGAATGATGCTAAGGTCATTAGCATGAGTTTTTGGCAAAATGGAAGCTGGAAGTGGAATTGCTGTAGGCGAAGAGGATTATTTGAATGGGAAAAGAACATGAACAATGGCTTGTTCAACCCTGTCAATGATGTAGTTCTACATGAAGAAAAACAAGATGGCCGGATATGTAAGGCAAATACATCAAGGTCCTACATTGTCAAGAGAGTATACAAAAAGCTACAACTACACCATTCACGTGAGGAAAACACTCTCTTCAGCTCCCTTTGGCAGTCCTTGCAACTCTCTTGGAAGGTAATAATTAATAGGCTACCTACCAACAAACGGGAATTTGTTTCATAGAGGGATTCTAGCACACTATGATCAATCTCTCTGTACTTTTTGTAAGTGTGAACAATTAAACAAGTTCTATCTTCTTTATAGCTGTTATGTGTCATACCATAAAAGGAAATATAGGATTTGCTTCTTATAGTCCATTTGGTTGCACAAAAACCAAATTTGCTTTACAAACTCAGCTTAATGCATAACAGCATAAGTAGTGAAAATGGCAAAGGTAAGAAGTTGGTTGTGGATAAAGGCAAGGTTGGAGAATGTAACAATGAGCTTTTATGAGTGGTGGGTAAATCCAATTTGTTTTTTTTCATGTCTGAAGGGTACTTAAGGCTTTTATAATATATTTAAGCTAGGAAAGGATGACTTTGCTATGGGTCTATTTGATAGAAATTGGTGTTCACCATAGCTCATAGGATGAGATTTTGAGCTGGAAATATTTACATTTAACCATATTCTGACAATCACATTTTGGATGTAATTATAAACCACTAATTTTGAATTTCAAACTCACTTGCATTTCACACTGACACGCTTCACACGCCACTTTTACGCAAAAAGATAAGGAAAAAATATATATAACTCACAAAAGCATCAATACTTGGATTCAAACCCTGTACCCTTTACCATCCAAATTCTTATTTTAGTAAAGAACCACGTTTTATTTTTTATGAATAAGACAAACAATATATATAATATACCATAAGTATTAATTCTTATAAAATTCATGTAATGATTCACTAATTCCACTAATGATTTAAAAAGATTGGAAATTAAAAGATTTTTATTTGTGTTTGTGTATGCAATGCAACTGTACTTTAATCTGTAGTCAGATCAGATGCAAACATCATATCAAAAATAGGGAGTCACTTCACCCTTACTCCATACAGTTTCTTCTTTCTTTGTCCATTTTCCTTTTTTTCTTTCATTTTAGTTTTGAATGGAAAGGTCAATTTTCTTCTTTTCATCTCGCATCTCAATATCTTATCACCCTTTCTTTCAATTCTGCATCTCAATATACTCCACCCTTTCGTTGTCCAACCTTGTAATGCAGCTAAGCTGATGAATAATGCAATCAGAAATGGGCCTAGACATTAAAGGGTTTGATTTTTTGGGATTGGGCTTTTTAGGCTCAAGTCCAACCAAACGTATTGCTGGTCAATCTTCCTTTTCTCGTAGACCCTCGAGGTTGACCTAGTTTTCCATCACATCAATTAGGTATTACTTTAAATTACTTGAATCTCTTCTCACTATTTTGATATGTTACAGATGTCATGGAAGATTTGGTATTCATGTCAAGGTTTTGTGCAGTATTGCCAATCCCCACCACAAGCCAAGATGTCGTTGACGATACCTTAATAAGCCTAATCAACAAGAATCTTCGCAAGAAGCTGAACCACACCTTAGCCATGGAAAGTTTGTTGTTGTTGCATCTCCATGCAAGCCTTTAAACAAGGAGCAAGAGGCGTTCTCCGCTCCAACCCTCATTGAACAACACCTCATGCATTGTTGTTACACCTTCAAGAAACAACACACATTCCTGACCCCTTCCTAGTTTTGGACTTTAATTAGTTAAGGCCTGTTTGTGCTTTAGTGTTTTTGGGTTACACTTATTATTTTTTTCTTGTTTACTTTTGTCTCATATAAGTAGAAAAAGAAAGTTGTTTTCTACATATTTTATTTATATTTGTAATTCAAGGTGATTGTAGTAATACCACTTATCATCTTACGGGGGGCATTAAAAACAATATTAGTGAGATTGAAATAAATGTTTTATATAGAGCACTTAGATATTGTTGATTGTATCTTTTATCAAATTTTAATCAAATACAATGCATTACTTTTGTTGGTACTTCTTTCCTTTTTTTTGAACTTTGAAATGTATAAGTATTACTTGAATCTCTTATCATTATTCACTATTCTAATATCATATTTCTAGTCCATAAGCATTGTGATGTTTAAAGAGAAAAGACATATATCATAATTTCAACAAATTTCTCTTGTATTTGTATTGTCCAAAGTTGTGTAATAGAAATCACTAACGAGTAAATGTCCTAGTGTTAGCTATCTAATGTTGGCATTCCCTACCTACTTTGTCTTAGATTTATTTAATTATAGATAAAAGATGCATAACTTAAATAACATTTTAGCCTTATAAAATAAGGAACTTTTGATATTAATTCTTTAAATATTTTTTAGTCTTTTAAAGATTTAAAATTTTTTGTTTTAGTCATTATTATCAAGTAAAAGTATTACAAGATGACATAACAGCGACGTTAGCAACCTAGACTTCACATCATCAAAAAGGTTAACAAAGTAATGACATGTAATTTTTGTTGTAAACTATTTTTATTAATATCCTAATCTATTTAAAATAATTGTTGACATTAGACTAGTTAATGAAAAATTTAAAAATACAGTTTATCCAAAAAACAAATTACATGTTATTGTCCTATTAGACTTTTTGATAATATGACAAGTTAATGAGTTGTCAACATCGTTTCAGTTAATATTGTTACTTGACAATAAAAATTAAATAATAAATTTTATATCTTTAAAGAACTAATTTTTTTTAGAGGACTAAAATAAAAATAAAAAACCTTATTTTATAAAGACTAAAAGGTTATTTAAGCCAAAATGCTTTTATTATTTGTGCAAATAAGGGATCTCCACTCAAACCCAACAAAATTTATAAACAAAGTTTTGGGATATCAATTTACATAATTTACTAGGTGTTAGTTATTTTTCTTTGATTCGGCAAGTGTACCAAGTCGATTGTAATATAGTACCTTTTCAGGTACGAATGTCGTATCCACAGGGAACAGTTTTGGTAAATTTTCTTATGATT
>JAMLFT010004595.1:0-19183 GCA_026544285.1 Pachyrhizus erosus | reverse complement strand
AAAGATATTTATATACATATTTATTGGCATATATTTACAAAAAAGTTTAAAAAATAAAAAATATATTAAAAATATAAACAATAAATTCAACATCCATGTAAGGTATCAATTATTACACTAGTATATATATAAATATAAAATAAGGTAATATATATTTTTGAAATATAATTTAGTTAGAATGTAAGATTATTAATTTTATAATAATTAAATTTAAAACGATTGATAATATAATGAATATCTTTCACTAAAAATAGTTTTTATAAATTAATTTAAAATAAAATAAAATAAAATAAAAAAAGCATGAAAGCGTTAACCTGAAATGCGATGAAGAGACTGACTATCTGAGGATCCATTTTGAAAAATCTGAAAATAGTTGGGCCTGAGGCGCCCTTTCCTTTTACAGGTATATATGAGAAATGTTTCCTTTGCATCTATTCAAATTCAAATAAAATAAAATAAATAAACATAGAGAAGAGAGAACAGAGAATAGAGATGATGGTTGATACGAAATTTGCGTCCTTGTTGGAGAATTTGAAGGTACAGGATCCATGGCTTCCTCCAACCACATGGGAATCGATACCTTCTGAAAGCGGGCTACTACGCTCTTCTCCTAAATCAAACCAACCTTTCTGTCACCTCTCCGCTCTCTCTGTAAGTTCCCCTCCCATCCCAACCTAACCTATTTTTTATAATAGTTACTTTACTACTTTGTGTGTATATATATATATCGATGCGTTTTGAACTGACATGACATGACATGTCTGATAAGGAACTGTGAGATGTTATTTAATTTGATAATTCGACAATTTGCTCCCCAGGAATCAAGTCTGGTCAGGTTGGCCATGAATGCGATGCAAGGTTCAAAATCTTCCCTCGTTAGTATTCAAAAGCTATCTTCCATCTTTTGTTCTGATCCAGCTGACAGGACCTTCCTCCAGATTCCCAACCTCTGGAATCGTGCTTCCAGCACTCGTTCTTTGGGCAATATACTTAAATCTATTGGCTGCACCGCCTCTCTAGTCTTTCTTCTCCGTGCCTTTGTAGATTATTTTACAAATATGAATCTGAACGACAGTTTTGGACTTAGTGTTGATAATTCTGATGTTTGCCAAAGCCAAATTCCTCAAGAGGACAGAGTGAGACCACAAGAGTCCCCTCCCTTTACTCTTGTTAATCAAGCCTTTGCTGTTGCTGTGGGAAAAGTCTTGGAAGGGTACATTTGTGGATTGGACACAGTTCATACATCTGTGATTTTAAGGCATTCATCAAAAGATGTGGATTTGACTGTGCCTGGGTGTTTGAAGAATGTAGTGCATTCTGAAATTACACTACTTGAGTTTTACCTGCACACAAAAGAACTGAGGACTCAGATTGAAGCCCTTGCAAGTGTATGTAACCTACAAAAGTGGGCTCATTGCTTTTCAGATACTGCTTTCGAAGACTTGATTACTGAAGCTACGTATGAATTTCGTAACTTCTGCAGAGGGGGGGATTTGTTAACATTTTTGTTTGCACAGTTGCAGGTTAGTTTATTTGAAGGTGAACCTATCGTTAGAATATATGGAAAATATCAAATAGTCTCTGATAGATATTGCCGTTTTACATTATTTTTCCTTATTGAAATTTCTTCTAATCTATTCAGCTTTATGCAATTTAGGTCGCTGATCCTGCTCACTGCACTCTGCTTAAGTTTCTTTTTCTTCAATCATGTGAACCATATTGTGGGTTTATTAGATCATGGATTTTCAAAGCAGAAATTCATGACCCATACAAGGAATTTATTGTAGAAAATATGGACTGTTTACCTCCTAAGTCACATGTTAATAAAGCTGGCAATTCTGTTGACTGTCCGTTAACAAGTGTCAAGGTAATTCTTTCCTGTGCTGGCTGCAAGCAGTTTTCATACGCATTATAACTTTGTATTGCCTTGTTATATTGATTCTCATGGCAGGGTCTTCCTAACATCAGGTGCGAGATGGAGTTCCCGTTCCTGGATTTCTCAAAGAATTTTTGGTTCCACTTGTTAGAGCTGGTCAGCAGCTTCAAGTGCTGTTGAAATTGCTTGAAATGTGCATTCATGTTGCTGCTAGAAAACACAGTTGCGATGACTTTCTACCCTGCTGGAGTGGCTTTTCAAGCAGTAGCCTGTCTTATTATTCTCCGTTGGCTTTCAGCAAAGATGTTATAGAAGCTATGGTGCTTGCAAGACAAAAATACTATAAAAGGTTGAATGAAAAAATTGAAAGCCTTTTGAGCAGCTTAGAAGTTAGATATCAGCAGGTGATCATACTCCATAGTTTTTGTCCCATGTAGACGTGCTCTTTTTACTTATATTTACTTTCAATTATTTTGCAATAACAAAATAATTTATTTGCAAGATAGAAGATGAGGGTTATGTGGCCAGAAATTTAAGCTGTTTGGTTTGAGAAAATGTTTTCTATTTTCATTTTATGGTTTTACTTTTAATTATAAAATGCTATGTTGTTTTCAAAAGTTAGTATAGAAAAAAATGAAAACATTAAAATGTTTTCGCTGTTTCCTATATCAATCTTTGAAAAAGAAATAAAATGAAAACAAGGTGGCATTTCACACCAAAAAGTGAAAACATAACAGTCTCAAATTAAACAACCCCTAAGATATTATTGCACAATCACCAGTAAAAACCAAGAATGTATCAAGAAATATTGAAAAGACATCCAATTTCTTTCAAAACCTGCAAGGAAACCCACTTACACATATTAGTTGAACACCATAATCGAGAAAAAAAATATTCTTGGATTATTTTCTAACCAAACGCATCAAAATTATTGCTTTGAAATCACACCTCTAGTAAGATATTTCCCTGCTTAATGTTGTAAATATTATCCTTAAAACTTTCTGCTTCCAATATGTTAAGAGATATTAAAATCTGTCTTGTACCTTCACGTAATACTCGTGCTTTTAGGGAGAGTTTGGATCTTGACTAATATGAAAGTCTTTATGACTAAATGGTCAAAATTTGATTCTTGCTGCTTTAATTCTTCTAAATAAAAGTTGAATTTCAACGCATGAAAATGGATAAGTGCATTGTCCATGCTTCAAGCCTAAAGGGCTCTTGCATTTGGTTGTGTTTTAGAGATCTAATAAAGCCATTGATGATCTTAACCATATTTTGTGAATGTTTGAATCAGATGTGGTATTTTTATTTTTTTAAAGCCTGCTGTGATTTAGGAGAGAATAATAGTTCTTTAACACCACACATAGTACAGCTGCACAGCAGATATGATTATAATTTTATTTTATATTTTACTCTGTACTGTCATTCACTGTGTATTTCTTTAACCTTCTTAAAACCTTGGTTCTTGCCATCTTGATGTTATGTAGTCTAGAGCTGAAATAAAATTGTCATTTTCTTTGTTACTTGCAAATACAATGTCTCAAAATTGAATTGCCAAAAGATATCATTGCTTAGGCGGCTGTATGGCAGTTGTGTTTTATCATTATCCCATTTGTATCAGTGATCTTGTTGTATCTTTGTTTTGATCTACAATAAGTTTTTGGAAGTGCCACTTGGAAAAAAGGAGCATAGGAAGTATAAAATAAGATATAGAGGCAGGATTAAGAAAGAAGACTATTTTGAGCAGGTGATTATTTCTTTACCTTTTTTCCTTATGCATGAACATTTTCCTTTTGCAGGTAGCTACGGGTGCTTTAGTACCTTCTTTTGATAATGGTGGAGGTACCTTAGACAAATTAGGCCAGATCATGTCAGAAAATGATTCTGCTGGATGTCTAACAGCAGATAAAAGAAGTTTAAATATGTAATCTCTTGCTCCCCTCATCCTACAATCCCTATTCCCCAAAATGTGTGAGCTTGAAGATGTGACTACTAAGTGACATGTTTCCTTGTATTTGCTGCTTGACATCTTAGTTTTTTCCCTGACAACTTTATTTCCCTTTGTTATTGCTTCATTGATGTTTTATGGACATTCTCAGGGGCATTGGCAATTTGGGCTCTGATGTCTCAAGTACAATAGACGAGTGCTCTTTGCTGGAAGATATGTGTGGTTTATCTGAAAGTTCATCCTTAAACAGCTCTGAGGAGCAATGGGATCGTCATCAGCTTAGTGGCTGGTCTTGTCCAGTAGTTGGGAAACAACATCATTTATCTTCTTTAAGCTTCTTGAATAGTTCTACCTTAAACAATTCAATACAAAATTCCTGTCATCATGAAAACTCAGCCAGTGATTTGCATGGAATCTGTGATAAAATGGATGCTACTGGTCATTTGGTGAAGTACTCCCATGAGGGAGTGATATCAAGTCACATGTCTAATCCTCTATATCCAGGGAATTCAAGCTGCTCATGTAAATTCAGTATTCAATTTAGTGAGAGTTTGATGGACAGTTCTTCAGCAACAGTCCACTTACTGAAAAAATCATTTGATAATGATGGAACTGTTGAGCCAAAGGTAACTGAAAAGCACCTGGGATCCCTGAGATATTCTATGTTATGCCATGACGTTATTACTGTTAGTGATACTTTGAGTGGGGAGGTGGCAAAGGAGGATCAACCTGACAATAGCACACTCACTTCACATTTGTACGGTTTCCAACCACAGAAATATGGCCATCAGTGTAATCATCCCGACATTAATCCCCTTAGTGTGAACCCTATGTTGACAAGAAATTCAGTTCTTCACCTGATAGATAGGAATGGGGAAAGATACAAGGCCTTACATGAACAACCTTTGCCTTACTTCAATTTTTCTACGGTAGAGGACCCATGTAAGGTTTATATGGACAAGGTACTCACCAACTCTAGATGTAGCCATGTATCTTCATTTACAATAGATAGTAATGTGTCTAATTGTGATGATAATAATAATGAACATGGAGAAATTGGCCTTGATAGAGAGAATGAGTTGCTTCATGTTTCCAAATTATGTTTTGATGCTTCACTGGACTTGATGGACCATAGACATTTAACAGTTGTATCTGGTGGGAGCAGCTGGGAAAGATTGCTGGGTAGTTTTGGAAAAACTGTCAACTGTGATAATACTCGAAAACAAAGTTTGTCCTCAACATTTGAGATACCACTTGATATTATAATGGACAAGTGCTTGCTGCAGGAAATCATGCTTCAGTATCCTTATCTTAATGTTTATTCTGGTAAACTGATCGATTAGTTTTTGTATGTTTTATTTTATTAGTTATGCAATGAACTTGTGTTAAATATGATATGTTGAGGTGGATAATGCTAATTTCATGACCATGTAAAGATTTTGATATGTGAAAATTAACAGATGGAATAATGTGTTATAATTATTATGCCATCAATTCTTATAATTGCAAATGGTGATGGTAGATTGGGTAATATGGTTTGAGTATATGATGAATTAGTTTGCTAGTCTTAGATGACAAATCATTATTTTTAAGATGCAAGTATGTTGGATCCATTTAATCGACACATAGCAACTAATATGAATTTTATTAATAGGTAAATGCTAACAAATACCTTAAACAGTGTTATCAGTGTACTCTCACCATGATTTTCAATGCACCTGTGTGATTTCCAATAAAAAAATTCTATTTATTCATTTTCAATAGAGCACTGGCTATCAAGATCCTTATTAATAATATCTCCAATGATATCTTTTCAGGATTCTATGTGATTTTTTGTATCTTTTTTTTCATTTTTTTTCTTATTCTACACAATTTAAATGAGTTGAGATGCTCAGCATATTGCTTTTAGGAAAGCATTTTGTAATAGTGTTGCTTGTCCTTAGAGATGGCAGATACAATTATGTCAGCAAACTAGCCATTAATGTGCTTGAGGAAGCATTTAAGTTGCAAGAGCATCTTTTGGCACTACGGCGGTATCATTTTATGGAGTTAGCAGATTGGGCAGATTTATTTATCTTGTCTCTTTGGCATCATGTATTCCTAAATTCTGATTCCCAATGACTTGTATAATATTTCATAGCTGAGTTTGATTGTTGCCTATAAAACTGTATATTTACTCATTCTTTGGTTTACTTGAAATTGCAGAAATGGTCTGTTACAGAACCAAATGAGAGACTTTCAGAAATTCAAGGTCTACTTGAGTTGTCAATTCAGAAGTCTTCTTGTGAACAAGACGCTCACAAGGATAGGTTGTTTGTGTACATGAAAGGACATGGGAAATTGCATCTTTCTGCTTCTGCTATCGGTACATCATACTACTATAGGAAGGGGATTCCTTAGTTGGTACCCAATTTTTACTTTTCCTAAAGACTCAGTATTCAGTTGAAGGGCAACAAATTTTATTAATATCACTCTTAATACATGCTTTCATCTTCTAATTATAGGGGAACAATTGTCCCTAATAAAGGAAAATGAGGAAACTGTAATAATAGAGAAAACAAGGAAATAATTACATAAAATCTCCTAAGATGTTTTTCACTATTTACAACATATTCTATTTGTCCAATTTCAATACAATGGGAAGGAATGAGAAAATCATTATTTCAAGTTAAC
Organism: Pachyrhizus erosus; assembly: GCA_026544285.1. Classification (NCBI taxonomy): domain Eukaryota; kingdom Viridiplantae; phylum Streptophyta; class Magnoliopsida; order Fabales; family Fabaceae; genus Pachyrhizus; species Pachyrhizus erosus. Next base: position 12,686 of record JAMLFT010004595.1, on the reverse strand, counting down.
TACAAAGGCCACTATATGTTCACTTCTTACTTTTAAGGATATTTTCCTATTACATATTCCTGATTTTAAATCAGTTTTCATTTGATTTTTAAATTTTTAAAAAATGTCAGGCCATTTATATAACTGAATGAAAACGGATTTTTAGTTTCCTTGTGAGTGCCTCTTTTAGAATATTACTGTACTCATTTCCTGTATAAATAAAAATGGATCTTAAGATGTGAGTGCCAATTCTAGGATATTACTGTACTCATTTCCTGTATACGTAACAATCACCACAACAATAAATTACTAAGAACAACTTTGATTAGCTTTTTGTTTTTCACTTTTGTTAATATTGCATTTGTTATTTATACTTTTCAGTTTCATTTCAAGTTTGATAAGCTCCCCTGCCAATTATCCTCTCTGAGGGTGATGGAATTTGGAACCGAAAATTATGAATCAAGTAATGAATTTGTAAATAATGGCAGGGGTCCGTTCTTTTGATTTCTTAGGACTGGGTTACCATGTGCACTGGCCACTAAGTATTGTCTTAACACCTGCTGCATTGAAAATATATGCTGATATATTCAGCTTTTTGATACAAGTGAAGCTTGCCATTTTCTCATTGACAGATGTTTGGTGCTCGTTAAAGGTGTGATTTCTTGGAATTTTCCTTTTTTTCTTTTACCTGCATAGTGCTTTGCATGTTTCTTTGTATTTTATCACAATTAAATTTTATTAAAATGTTCTAGAGTCTGCAATTTAGAAAGTCTGCAATTACATTCTAAAGTATATATAGTATGATATGCCGTTTTATTTCTGTTGCTCAGAATTGGTTACATCAAGGATTTCCAAAAGAACCTACAGACTTTTGGTTGTGTAAATTGTTATGGATCTTTTTTTTCTTCCAATTTTGGTGAATAGGATTTGGAGCATACAACCAATAAAGATCAAAATTCTGAACTACACCAACTTGAGACAGGGCATCTTAATATATTGATGAAGATGAGGTACTAAAAGTTGTTTCTCTTCTTAATGGACAGATGCATTGTTAATGTTTGATATCATGGGCATTTCTCAGATTTTGTTACTAATCTCATGGATGGGAAGGACTTTGGAGGTTCAGATCATCTGGTCTGAGTGGGTTCTAAGAGATACAGCAGTTACCCATTTTTTTCCATTAACTATAAAGGGATACATAATGAGCACTAGTTTAAATATTGAAGATGAACTTATTTTATATCTATGTTTGTACTTCTAAGCATCCTTTGTTCCACTTTCAATGACAGGCAGCAGATCAACCATTTTGTATCTACTTTGCAGCAATATGTTGAGTCACAATTATCTCATGTATCATGGTGCAGGTTTCTTCATTCCCTTCAGCATAAGGTTTGAGACCAATGTTTCTAATTGGTATAGGCTGTATAGCTATTTATTTAGTTATCATTCTCTAGGCATCTTTCTTCAATTCAAAGTATAATTTATTTTCAGTAAAAAAAACATTTGTTTTGTAACTGCTTATGTATTTCATGTGTTGTAAATTACTTTTCAGTTTCCTCCTTTCAAATCTTTCTAGTTTTCAAGTGCATTTTATTAATTGTGATTGTTCAGTTGAAATGAAAAATTAACCTTAACGTACTAGTTACTACCTTTTGGATATGGGCACCCTGTTTAGGAGACTTTGTTTCTCTATCTTTCTCTTTAGTATCTGTCTGTCTGTCTGTAAGAGAATACGATAAGATTGCTGAAAATGTCCATTTGAATCACACACCTCAAAAAATGCCTTTTCTATTAGCTAGATTTTGTTTTCTGAAACAGTTTTTAAGGTAAATTCAGGTATTTTTTTTCATCTTTTTCTCAATTTTCCTATGTTTATTATTCTATTTAGTTAAATCTGTTCATCCTTCTTTATGATATAAGAGATGCGAGTTTGTTAATTTCTTTTATTGTAAAGCCCAGAAATCAAAATATTCTATTTTTCACTATTTCTATGTGTAATTCTTTGATTCTTTTATTTTTGTGTTTTCTTTGTGCCTGTACCACTGATATTACTACAAGATGGTTCTACTGCTCAAGGCTGTCAAGCAGGTGCACATTTGGTTAATGACTATGATGAGCTGAGTAAGGGAAGCTGTTAGTCAGTTAGCGCATTAGAAGGGACTGGTTATAAATAGGGAAATCAGATTAAAGGGATTCGTTCTGTGAATTTGATAGTTTGTGTGTGAAAGGAGAATTTCTTTGTAAAGGGGACAGCCTTGGAGGACTGACTTCTCTCCTATGTTTTGTACAAGTTCAACCAATAATATCCTTCATATCTTCTCTGTCTTCTGTTCTTTGGTTCCTAACGAGCTTAATGCTTATGATTAGCATTACAAAAGAGGAAATTTGGAAATATTTTGTTTATTATATGGGATGCTTTTAAGATGTTTCTGTAGGAACTTATAAACAAATTTTAGAGTCACCTCAGCAGCATTTCCATTATAATTTTTAAATGTTGCAGAAATACCAAAAAATTCCGTCACATATAAAGGGGTATAGAAAGATGAACTTTGTTGATCTGGATTACCATATTTTCCTTCTACCTCACTCAATATAACTTTGATGCCTAGATCTAGTCTTTATGACTTAGTAATTCAATTTATAAATCTTTTGGATATTCCTGCCATTTATGATGCAGGTGAAAGATATGATGGATCTTGAATCAGTGCACATGGAATATCTTGCTGATTCGTTATGCATGTAAGTTTCCATTTATTTCTTGATTACTATTTACAGGGACAGTTGTTAGAAAGTCAATTTACGGGCAATTTTTTCTGCTGATAGTGAATTTTTAAGGTCTCTTCTATGTTAAGTTTATACCAAGTTAATATTATCTTTGAAAGTCAGTAATGCATATTTGGTGCCACGTGCAATGTCTACTGTTTAGTGGATTTTGATCTGTGGTCAAATGCTCGGTCATTATAGGCCTATCCATCTTGTAATATGTTAAAGCAGATGGATAATAACTTTTACATATTTTCATTTAAAATGGAACTACCTTTCTACAAACTTTTTTTCCTTAAGCTTTCCCGTCTCATCGTTGATGTTTATTTTTCTATACACAAAAAGCTTTGTCTGTAAGCTTAAATATGTATTTGACATGTGTGTCTTGTAATTGCATGTGTTGGATTTCCATCCATATTTAAATGGTTAAAGTAATGCTTTCAAATTCAATTATTGTAGGGTTTAGTGTAACATGAATGATAAATGTCCAGAAATTTGCTCAAGACTTTTACGCTGGTGATCAACATGTATTATGTGATGATTGGGTATATTAATTGTTTGATGAACACCTGATCACCACTTGATGCATGCCGATCATTTTTACATGCACACTGATGACTAGTGTAAAAATGGTGATGAGAGTCGGTTTGTCTGATTTTTTGAGGCCAGAGATACATACCTACAAAGAAATAAGAGAAAAAAAGGAGAATTTGGACTATATTCAGCATATCTCATAAAGAAGGTATACAAATCTATATAGCCAAGGCAAAAAACCATGTGCCTGATTCTAACGGAATTCTAACAAATAGCCGACACGTCACTAACAGAATTCAAACAACCAACTTTGTAGAACCACTCTCCTTCCTATCAATAATAAACATACTCAGAGTCCTTTTTCTGTTTGACAATCCGTTTGGGCCTATAAGATTGGACTTCCTCATTTATGATCATATCAAATGGTGTGCAAATTGTGGTGTGTAAGCAGCATAACTATTAGTGAATGTTTCAAACTTGTATTCAGTTGGTGATACTTGTAACCCTGAAGTTCAGACAGTAAACAGCATCTGATTCTGATAGTCACTGTTTTGTTTTGTGTTTGCACATATATTTGTTTCAGATGCTTCCTGTCTGATGAAACAAAGGAAGTTGGCAGCATTATTGAGAGCATTTTGCAATGTGCACTCGATTTCCGGTCTTGCATTACAGTTGGTGCTTGGGATTCTAGAAGTGATCCGGAAGATTTGTTAGCCAAACTTTCTAGAATCAATACATCCCATGTAAGCCAGGCAAAATTTATAGAAGACTTAAATAATGTTTTGGTACTTATAAAATAATATTTTTTATTTATCTTTTAAAAGTTTTTTTTTAGTCTTATAAAAATTTAAATTTTTTATTTTAATTTTTGTTATTATATAATAATATTAATTAATAACGTAACAACAATATTCGCAATTTATTAATTTGTCATATCATTAACATTTTTTGTTTTTAAATTTTTCACTAATTAATATAACATCAACTATTTTGAATAGATAAAAAATTTAAATCATATAAAAAAATTGATGATATGATATGTTAATGAAAAATACTTTATGTACGTTGTTTGTTATTTTTTTAAAAAATTGGACATTTTGACATTTTATATATAGATATTAGGGTGATTATTATTAACTGACTTTGCATCCATAGGAATCTCTACATGTAATGTGTGGCAATATACATACTTCCCTTTATTCGAGAGGACCTTCTGAATGTTCTCATTAGTTGTAGGGTCTGATGCCCTCTAAAAATAACCTAAGCTTTGGCAAAAGGTCTCTTGAAAATATCCACACTAATGATAAGATCATCCTAGCTGGGATGTGCATATTCTCAAATAATTGGTCTTAAACTCGAAGTAAAATATATTGACCGGCAGTTTGAATTTATTTGCAGGTGCTTTCTATAAAGCAGAAGTTTGATAGAAGTCTAAAAGAACTGCACATATGCTATATTAAGGGACCTAAACATGGGAATTTTGGGCTTTCTCGTTTCTGGGATTATCTCAACTATAATGAATATTATTCAAATGTCAGCAATGAGATGGGGTACTATGCTGTATGAAATTTGCTAGCTTTGACAGGTCAATATTGCTGCGTGACTCTGTTAGTTTAGAAGAACAATTGAATGTGTGGTAGAAGTGTCTCTGGACGGTTTTGCACATTCATGGTGTTAGGAATATATTAATCGACTGTATCTTTCATGAGAAACGATGTATGTGTTGCGAGGCAGAATTTCTCCGTTGCCATGTCACGACCGCTCAAGTGATATCCCTTTTCAAGTTATTTCATAAATCTAGTTTAAAATACAATTTCAATTGTTTATGTTTTTTATTAAATTCAATTTGATTTTGTATTTTTAAAAAAACTTAATTTAGAAAAGTTTTTATTTTAATTTTTTTAAAGATTTTTTTTTGTTTTAATCTTTCAAAGATTTTAAAAAATTATTTTAGTTATCAAGAAAGTGAAAGTAAAAAAAATATATATATATGAAAATTACAATTTAAAAAAAATTAAAATGTAATCTCATATAATATTTTTTTATTTTGTAACAGATATCGTTAAGATATCACTTTGATTAAAGAAGTCAAAAAGTGCTATCAAGATTTGAGACGAAAGGAGAGCATTTATTATTATTATTATTGTGATTTGACTTAGAAAGGAGAGCAGTCATTATACAAAAATAAAATAAATGGTTTAGGTAGCAGACTGAGGAGGCCTCTAAAATGTTATGTTGATAGTTTGTCTTGTGAGTTAAAAAGTGAAAAGCAAACAAAGAAAAAGCAGCGAAGCATAAAAGAAAGATGAGATATATGTTGGCTTTGGCAATATGCGTGGGATTAGGGTTAGGGTTAGGGTTAGGATTAGGAGGAGGTTGTGACGGGGAGGAAAGGTGGGAAAGGAAAGAGTATGATGATGGAAGAATGATTGATATAAGTCACAGGTACCACCCTGATATGCCAGCCTGGGAATCTAAGGATAGTCTTGGCCAATTTATGTGGCTCACAAGAAGCATGGCCAACGGCTCTCTTGCTAACTTCTCCGAATTCAAGCTACCCGTTCACAGTGGCACCCATGTCGATGCTCCTGCCCACGTTTTCGATCACTACTTTCACGCTGGCTTTGATGTCGACTCTCTCGATCTATTACTCCTTAATGGTTTGCTTGCTACTTCCTACCTACCTCACCACTTCAATTTTATTTATTTTTTTTTTCAAGCTAATAAATACTCTATCCATGCCCATGTATTAATTAATTTTTCTGTTTATATGTAGGTCCTTCACTGTTAGTTGATGTTCCAAGAGACACAAACATTAGCGGTATGTAACATATTTCTTCATTATTATATTATCAGTGGCACAACTTAATTGTCGCTGTGAGCCAGTGCCCGTTGTGCCTGTCAAATTATTCAGACATCACATTATAAATTGTATCTTTGCAGTTAAATCAAAATTCTTCATTTTGATAAATAACACACTAAATATTTCTATTTTTTAATATAGATTGACTAAAATAAAATATCAAAATTCTATTTTAATGTAATAACTATTGATTAAATGAAAAATGCTTTATTATTTTCCAGCTCATGTTATGAAGTCGTTGAATATTCCAAGGGGCGTACGTCGTGTGCTCTTCCGAACATTAAATACTTACAGGTAACCTGTTCAAATTTATTTTACAGTTTGATTTTCTCTTTTTAGTTCTTTCTTATTTATTAATTTGCTCACCTTCTTGCCTTCAAAATTAAAAATAAAAAAATCTCACTTTCTTTCTCTTCATTTTTTCTCCTTTTCCTTTTTGTTTTTAAAACTCTATCTTTCTTTCGTTCTTCTCACGCTTGAAAGAAACATTTCTCTTTAAGGTATCAGTATTGGTATTGTTATAGGGAGTATTTTTCTCAAATATTCTAAAAATTGGATTGGATTGGATTGGATGTGACCTCCTATATATTGAATCCGATCTGAATTTGCTATGTTTCGAGTCCGACATCTTGCGGTTTAAATTTTAATTATGTCTCGGTTACAAATTTAACATTTTCAAAACTAGTTAAATCATGGCCAAAAATATCACTTGCCAATTTTCAATTTATATAATTTTAAAAGGATTGTAGCCTATTTAGTTTAAAGAATATTTTTTTATTATTATTATTAATCGAAAGTATATTTTTTTAGTTTAATTTATATGCACTGATAATGAAGAAAAATACAAATATTCAATAGAAATTCACTCAATCATAACATTCTATTTTTTTTATAGATTCCAATAGAAACTCACATTGTCACCACGTTATATAGAGTTCTTATCACATTTACTTGTGAGGAAACATAATGCTTTTATATAATCCTTGAGTATTTAAACAATTTGTTAGCTGTTTCTGAGTCATTTTAAAAGTTGTAAAATTATTAGGCGACTCATGTATCAGAAGGAATTTGACACAAGCTACGTGGGATTCACAGAAGATGGAGCAAATTGGCTAGTGGAGAACACAGACATCAAGCTTGTAGGTAAGGCATACGCATTGTCAGATAGATTTTAGGTCACGTAGTGGATTCTTTGCTTTTCCTAATTACCAACACTGCATAATTCTTTATAAGCACTGTGATCAACTAGCAATATAGACCTTATATGTATGTTTACATTGCTGACAGAGGAACTATAAAAGAGTCATCCCAAATCCTAGTTAATTCTGTTCTTATGGCAAATGAGTGCTCTGAATCTTGACTTCTCACTTTAAGTTCGGGACCATTTTTCAATTTTATTCAAATATTTTTCTTTCTCAACTCTGTCGCAACGACACATTTTGTGCGATGCAATGTAGGAATCGATTACCTATCTGTTGCTGCTTTCGACCACTTGATTCCAGCTCACCTTGTTTTTCTGAAAGGCAGGGTAAGAAATTTTTAATTTTTATGCTACTACATTGAATCAAATTTCGGGAGTTAGTTCGTCGCTCTCTCTTTCTACACTGCTATTATGTCTTAGTTTATTGCTTAAATAAGAACGAGCATATATACACTAACAAGTGAAAATGCTTTAGGAAATCATTCTCGTGGAGGGCCTGAAGCTTGATGATGTTGCAGCAGGAATATATACAGTCCATTGCTTACCTCTTAGGTTGGTTGGTGCTGAGGGATCACCCATAAGATGCATTTTGATCAAATAGTAAGGGTGAGCCTGAGGATCTCTAACCTTAAATATGCAGTTTATGAATGCAAACGAATTACATTCTTCCTATCACTTTCATTTTCAGTCAATGATTGACATAGAACTTTGAAACTCGTTCAGGAAACAGCTAGCTAGCAACAGTTGCTTATGCTTGGAAATGGTGCAGCAATCGACTTAAGAGCATGAGGTTGAATGTAGTTTTATTAAATATGCATAGGTTGGAAAGAAATAAATACAAACTGGTGTCCATTTGAAGCAAGATACTACTATAATGTTTAGCAACGTGCATAAATGCTCTTACAAATCATTTCAAAATAAAGCAGCATGGATATGATATACTATAAATTACAAATATAATATTCGATGTAAATATAACAAATGACAATTACTCAAACGTACTCTTAAACACACTAATGGATGGTTGTTTGGAATTGTTTACATAAAATGTCTACAGTGTGGGGTTTGGAGGAATGCCACTTTTTTAATAGTAATAATTCATTTGTTAATTGTTATACATAAAATTATTTTGATCGGAGTGACCGTGAGCTTGTGAGGTGATAGGCAAAGGGATGTGGCCAAATTCCAGATCGTTGTTTATACATTTTTTTTTTGGCTACCTATTTCAGATCGTTTTTCTTTTTTCTTTCTTTTCTTTCTGGCTACCCCAATTAATCGCCTCAAAGAACGTATAATGTTTTCTTGTCAAATTGGAGAGCATGGACATGCATAGAGGTCAAATGCATTAGTACTATTAATTAGTAATTACTGATCACTAACAAAGTACTTACCTTTGGAATACCTTTGATTTGCTGGATAATGAATATTGTTTGCATTGTTATATGCTAATCTACTATACGCTCCCTTTTTAGATGAGATTGAGAAACCAAACCTCACCTTAAAGCATGAGTCTTTGTATATAAGCATAAAGGGAAAACTGTAAGAAGTACGCTCCAGAATAGCAGCCACTTATCCGGGATTCTCATTGCTGTAAATTAGTAGATCTCAATCATCAAAATGTAATCTTTGATCTTTTCCCTAGGCAATTTTTGGTTCAAAAAGGAAAAGTAAGATCTTTTTGTTTGATTTGGTTTAAAGGAAAGAAAAGAATAAAAGTAATTTATTTTTTAAGTGAACTTTGATAGAGGAATTCAATTTTTTGTGTGAATTTAAAATACCATACATTAAAATGACTTGTTTGAATATTAAATTAAAAAAATAAAACGATAGGAATTTATAGGGGATTCTTTTCAAGCAAAATAAAAGAAATTCAAATAACACACAAAATGGAATTTACTTGTGATTGAAATTAAATTAGTTTATTGAAATAAAGAAATTTGAATCTTCATCCAAACAAAATGTTTTATAAAACAAAAGAATTTAATCAAAGTAATTAAATTTCTATGTATTTTAAATTCTTTGAAATTTTAAAACCTCTTATCCACTCATTACAAAATTTATTAAGCTCTAGTCTCGACTGCAGACATGATGCCACTAAATCCAAGTCAAGGTTGGAGCATAGTACAAACTACAATGTATTAACAGAATGTGTATATCGCATAGTATTTATGCATGTACATATAATAGGTTTGAATTCATTCTTCTGACGTATTTTTTATTTCTGTTGGATTCTGTTTAATGCAGTGATTCGATGTTTTCTTTATAATAATTTGCTTCTGCTAACATGGCAAAAATGGTAAATATTGTCTACAAAAAGGGGAATAGGGAATTCACGTCATGTATGCAAGCAACATTATCTACTACTGCTTATTTATGAACGTGTGGATGCCTAAGCAATTAGTGTACCTCAAACAACGGTTACTAGTTAAAGAAATAAAAATATATATATTATTGGAATGTCTAAAAATATTTCTTTCTAATTTTTAAATGTGTTTTCATATGATTTTTAATAATTTTTATTTTATTTTTTATTCAATGTCCTTAAGATACTATTTAGGAAGACTTTTAGACTATTGAAATTGATGGTAGGAGTGAAATGAAAGTAAATAAAGTAACTTATTTCATTATTTTAATTTTATAAATTGAAATGAAATCTATTAAAATGGATATAATGGAAATTCATCATATTCTATTATTTGTAGTTTTTTTTTTTAATTTGACAAAAATGTGAGATCAAAATTTTATATTACTTATTGGATATTATATTCTAGTTATTTTTTCTTTTTTTATTATTTTTTTTATTTTTCTTTTTCTTCTTTTATCTTTTGTCTTCCATCTTCTTCTTCCTTTTTTTTTTCTCATCTTCTTCCTCTTCTATATTTTATAAAATCTTCTTTTATCTTCTTTTTTTCTCTTTTATCTTCTATAAAAAAACTATCTTCTTTTTTCTCTTCTATTTTATATCCTCTATAAAATGTTATAACTTGTTAGTCCAATAATCCACATTCAAGCATTTTTATTCTCTTTCTTTTTCTCCTTTCTTCTTTGCATGTTAATTCTCTTATAAAAGGTATATGTGCTTCTTTCTTATTCATTCTTTTAATGTTTATCTTTTTTTATTACTTGGTGAATTATTTTAAAATTTTAATCTTTTTTATATTTAATTTTCTTTTAAATAAATGGTATAAAATATTGTCTTTATTAACTTAAGATGTTATCATCTAATGAAAAATATATCGACAATTTTGATAAAAAAAAAAATTGTGATATTGAAAAATCCAAAAATATGTTAGAAATCACTTAACAAATCCAACATAGTGATATTGACAAATAGAAAGAGGGACCAAATACAAAATTCACAAATTTTTAGGGATCAACAACAAAAAAATTAATAAGAACCAAACACATTTAAAAATTTATCAATAATTAATGACATATTTAAGTTAAAACATAAAAAATAGAGTTGTTTTAAAATAAGGATAATATAAAAAATAAAAAATGATCATTTATTCTACTTCGTTCTCTTTCTAAATAAAAGAATGAAATATTTATTTCATTCTATTTTAAATTACCCAAATAATAAAATAATATTTTTATGCATTTCGTCCAATTACATTCCTATCTATTTTGTTCTTATCTCTATCACCAATTCAAAGTCTTAACTTATATAGATATATTTAGTATTAACTTAACTAACTGAACATTTCTTAAAATTTATTTAGACAATATTATTTAAAGGTACTTGGAAAAAAGAAAATAAGAATAACAATAAAATGAGATTTTTTATTATGTACAAATTAAAAATCATCTTTTATAAAAGTTATTTAAGAAAATTTTTATAAATTAATTTATATATAAGTTAATTTTAATTTATAAAAAAATTATTATTATTATTTTAGAAACACTACTTAGAAAAGTTTGTCCAAGTTGGGTGCCGTAGCTCAATTTTTTTGTTCTTTTTTTTTATCAATCTCTATTTTTATAAAACAAAGGACAAATCTTAATGTAACGATTGTGTTTTGGCAAATGGTTTGAAATAGGAGTGATTAAAAAATCATCATCTGATCGAAATCGAAGGAACCGGAGTGAGAGAAAAGCTTATATATAGGTCGGATTGGATCGGATCGGATCGGATAATGGATAATAAAAGTTAAAAATTGTGGTTTTATATTATATGGATATTAACGGTCAGATTTGGTTTCAAACAATAATTTTGTAGACACTTAAATTCGACTGAAGCATGTATTGAAAAACAAAAAACGTGTAGTGTTTTGTGTCAAGAATTCAAGATAAAGTTTACAAGTCAATTCAAAAGGTCATTTCACATTAACTCACACCCAACCCAATACTTTCTTTCTTCAATGCTTTTGCCTTTTGGTTTTCTTCATTTCCCATTTCTCAACTTTTTTTAATCTGCTTCTTATTTCATTTTTGGACTCTATACCTCTACGACCGTCCTTTCTTTCTCGGAGAGACAACAAACGGAGTGAGATATTCATGTGTTTGCAAGACAAGGTGCATGATTCGTTCTCCCTTACAGCAATTGCATGTTGTCACACACAGTTATAACAAGACAACTCCGTTTCATCTTCATTTTCTTCTATTTCATCTTCTTATGATCAGTGTTTACAATCAATTGCCAAGACCTTAAACCGCCTAAACCCACCCGACAAAACCGTGACCTGCTCAACCTTATAAAATATGAAGGGTTCGGTTTATTATGGATTGAACATTTTAAGTCCCAATTCGACCCAACTTGACCTGTGCTCAGCCCTAGTTTGAAAGTTTAAGTCAATTGACCTTTCCCATAACACACTAGGCAGACATGTATGAAGTTTACCTTTTGTATTTTTTGAAGGAACAAGTTAAACAATTAAATTTTAGTAGCCTCATCAAAATAACAAAGATTAATGTTGTTGCACTCACTTAAGATATCATTTTTTCTCTCTTCCACATTTCAAATTTTGGGGGAGTCAATTACTAGAAAGAAGTGATTTACTAATTTTGACTTTCTTATTTTTCTTCATCCCTTTAAACTTTTGATTAAACAAGGATATTTATATCTAAATTCTTTTCCTCCTCTCCATCAAATTTAAACAAGATTTATTCTATTTTCTTATTGAATAAAATAAATTTTTTATTTTTTATTTTATCATAATTTTTATTTTTAATCTTTTATAAATTTATTTATTGTTAGTCCTTTGTAATTGTTTCATTTTGTTTTTAGTTCTTAAGGTTAATTTTAATTGTTAAGTAATGTTATGATAAACATAAATTATATGTAAAAAAAATTATTTAAGCTTTTAGCAACTTTTAATTGTCACAACTTTTTTTATAACCTAAATG